>NW_019384196.1:282592-293791 GCF_000648655.2 Copidosoma floridanum
GAATTGGAGAAGGGGACATAGAAACATTTAACATTCCTAAATCCTGGATAACAGATGATGTCTGTACTAAAATATTTGGTAATTACAGCAACTGTTTTGTCAATAACGTGATACTAACTTCTCATAATGAATATACTTTTTTTTTAAACAATAAGATTTTAAGTAAATTACATGGGTAAACTAAAACTTATTACAGCATCGATACTGCAACATATAAAGGTGTTGATAAATCAGATGATAATATTTATATAAATTTTCCCGTCGAAATATTAAACAATATTCGTGAAGGCTTGCCACCTCATAAACTTAAATTTAAAATAGTTACAATGGTAATGTTAATTCGAAATTTGAGTATATCAGTCGGATCATGTAACGGTACACAATTGCGAATTACTAAATTGTTGAAGTATAACATAAAACGTGAAATAGTTACTGAAGAAAAAATTAGTAATATAGTTTTTATTTCTAAAATCACATTGAATCCTGGAAATACTTCATCATTACCCTTTATTTTATATAGAAAACAATTCCCATTAGTTGTAGCATTTGCTATGACTATATATGAGTCTCAAGGTCAAAGTTTTGATAATGTAGGATTATACTTGAAAAAACCTTTATTTTCTCATGGTCAATTATACGTGGCTTTATCGAGATGCAGAAATAAAAGTAAAATTTTCATTTAAATCCATAGAGAAAACATTTAAGATTTTGAAAATATAGTTGGGAAGGAAGTTTTTGATTAAGTAATAATGTATCTGATTATAACAACATGATTTTGATATTCCTACATCTATAGACAAAATTTATGACTTAATACATGCCCTAAATCTTTATTATCTTGTACCAACTGTGCCAATTGTACCAATTTCAACATTGATTCAAAACAGAACAGGAATAGACCTAGGTCTTCGTGGTTTGATAGGGCTTTATAAGTTGACACATAAAATAAGTAATCTAAATGCGAAACTTCCACGATTTGTATCAATGACAAACTAAATGTAATTTAAATTTTTCTTTGTATTGGTATTATTCATTCGTATATTAAACAATATAATACGTACACATAAAAATTTTACATACAGTTTATCATAAATACTAACAAAAAAAAGCTTAACGCAACAAGAACCTTACACTCAAAAATAAATGGAAATACAATTGATATAAATTGATTTTTGGTCGTATTGAGTTTTATAAATAAAATGGTTATAGATTACTCGTATTTATTAAGTCCATCTCTTTACCTCCTGGGTGGTGTGAAAAAATAGATGAAAACAAAATATATTGTAAGAAACAAAACATGTTCTTATTAATTAACATTCCTCACGAATAAACACTTTTACGGTACAAAAAAACATATGACATGTCATTTTCATGATATATTAAATTATATTTTTTGTTGAAAGACTCTGAGTTAAACATGAATAACATGAAGTGAACTGTGTGTGGTATCCAAGCAACGTTCCACCATATAAGACCCTTCATGTTGGGAATCTTAAAATTATTTAGTCATTATAATATAACAGTTAACTTTATAATTTTATTTTTTAATAATAATGATGCTTCGTGTAATGATTCTCTCTAACTCAGTTATGACTTTAAATTTATCTTGACAATGAGATAAATCGTGGCGATAAACAGTTTTGTCTTGAAGTAATTTAATATTGAAGCAGAATAAACATAAAAGACTAATCCACATACGACACGTACACGTCTGTATACACATCAAGGTCCAAGAAATACGATAAATATGATGTGATCCACGATCTCCAAAAAAAGTGTGGCAGTTGGCAGGGGTCATAATACTTACCAGACCTGCAGATCCAGGTTTGATGAGTCTAGTAGACGTCGGGTATTCTTAACATCTCTGCCCATAATTTAATACCGAGGTCACATTCTTGAGCAAAAAAAATTACTGAAAAGTAAGATTGAATTTTACGGCCAAATGTGGGATTATACTTAAAAAAACTTTTATATTCTCATGGTCAATTATACGTTGCTTTATCAAGACGCAACAATAAAAATGGAATTTTTGTTCAAGTCGATAGAGAAAACAGTTTAGAGATTAAAAATATAGTTTGGAAAGAAATTTTTGAATATAATANTAAGAAGAAAAAAAAATATATTTTACAGATGGTCCTGGAGGATCCGGAAAAACCTATTTATACAAAAAACTCATTGATTATTTTTTTTCTAGAGGTAAAAATATTTTGTCAATGGATTTGACAGGAATTTAATCTGTATTTCTACCAAAAGGTATGACTAGTCGTAATTTTTTTTTCAGTTTCAAATTCTGAAAATACACTCTCAATATTATCTAAATCTAAAGGTAAACGAAAGGTTCTATGACTCTATGTCTAAGGGAAGTTAATTTAATTATATGGGTCGAGGAGTCTATAATTCCGTAAAAAGCTCTAAAAATCGTTGATACTACGTTGAGAGACTTGTGTAATACAAAACTTTGCTTTGGTAATAAATTAAAAGTATTAGGAGGAGATTTTCGACAAATCCTTCTAATTATAAAAAACGGTAATAGAACTACAATAATAGAAGAAACTATTAAATCAGCATTTTAATGGAAGCATTTTAAAATTACAACATTAAAAAATAATATTCGTTTTATTGATGAAGAATTTTCGAAATTATTGTTAAGAATTGGAGAAGGGACCATAGAAACCCTTATCATTTCTAAATACTGGATAATAGCTGATGTCTGTACTAAAATATTTAATAATTACAACAACTATTTTGGTCATAACGTAATACTACATATGAAAATTTTAATAGTATTCTTAAACTAAAATTTAATTTTAAAAGAAAAATAGAATAAAAAATATTGCAATTGGTTGATAAAACATTGTACCTCCAAAAAATTATAAAAGATTTTTTTTAAACTTGTATTAAATATAGTAAATGGTCCGACATCGTTCAAAGACATTAGAACATATGAAAAAATAACTTATGAAACTTTTTTTATTTGTCAAAATAAAAAAACCATTTCAATGGCGTGGACTGGCAGAGCATCAATTTTGCTTCCTAAGAGGATGACCACTTATATAACTTTTAGACTTCCTTTAAATTTTAATAGTACAGAGAGTGCATTCTTAGAATTCAAGTAAAAAAAAAAAAAAATTGAGAGAAGTTGATTTCATTATTTGGAATAATGCCTAAATGATTCCAAAAAAAGCATTTGAAATCGTAGACAAAACGTTAAAAGATCTTTGTAAGGTAGTGTAAGCTATTAATATTATAAACAAGTATTTATTTAAATTGTGGCTATATAAGTATTACCAGAGCTAGTTAGAACTGAAAGAAGTAATTATTTATGATTGATTACTATAATAAGTTGAACAAATGACAATAATAAAGTGCAAAAAAAAGATGACCAAAAACTTGGAAAGATAACAAGCTGATACAAAATACCTACGAAAACAATAAGAGTTGGGCAAAACGACTAAAATATTAAATGTAATTATACGCAAAGCTATACTAGCTGGATGTTAATTGATTAAGGTCTTTGAGGCAAGAGAGCAAGTAAAACAAAAAAAGGAGAGACTTAGGCCAATTGGCAACTTCAAAAACTGCTCAAATCAATGCTATTGACCTTTTTCTTAAATTGCGCAAAGGCAGCTCCAGCGACACGAGCCACTATAATATTTAACGAACACAGTTTTAAATACACCACCTACTTTTCTGACTCCCCATCAGCAAATTAAAAATACATTCACGTACGTTCACTTTACAATTATTAATTAGAAACGGTCAATTTCACAATTTTTAAATTCCGTTATTTAAAGTAGCAAAAGCTTAATAGATATTAAATAAAGTGATAATGCAACTTTAAAAGTCTAAGCCCTAACTACAACGTAATTATGAGTGATTTTTAAATAAATTTATATCACGTTCTTTCACAACTTAAAATACCAATACGTTGTTTAAATAATGGAAATTTTTGCAATTTTTCATTATATATTTTATTACAATAAATAATCTGTTAAATATAGTAATTTTCTTACACACAGTATGGTTGTAAAACTCCGTTTATACTTTTGAATTTATAGAGGAACAACGTAACTACTTTCTCTGTCACTTTATACTCACCAATTGCTGCTCTAAGTATATCTTAGTTTTGGTTTCTATTGGTAACTTAATAAGCTTAATGATGAGATGAACATAAACAGACTTAGGCGTTTTTAACTTGACAACTTGTACGAGCCCATTCTCTTACTTATACATTCGCAGCACTCAAGCCCATGGCCATTAGGCGGGTAAAGTGAGTTCGCCATTAAGTAGAGGAGGATGCCTTCTTGTTTAATACTTGGTACTAGCTGAAACCACTTGTTTTGCTGTGGTAGCTATTTCAGCACATTTCAACGCCAAAACTACCAAAATACATTTTAAATACTGACAATCTGACGCCAGTGTTGACTTAGACTAGTGGAGCTTTTCTATTTGTACATTGTACGGCTCTGGATGCAAAAGCAGTGCAGACCTTACTTAAAAATAAGCAGAAATCAACGCTTAATTATCCGAGGTATCTTCACTTATAGATAATAGAAGACGCGAGGTTTAAACATGCCTTCATTTAAGCTGTGAGAGTAAAACCGGGTGTAGGTCTCGGAACACTCGACAAATGTGAAACAATAAAAAATATATTATTTAACTCAATAGTGTTAGATTATCTATAATAAAAATAGAAGTTTTCATCAGATAGGTGGTATTGTTTCCAGGGCTTTTTTTGTGGCCCAAGGGCCCACAGTAGGCGATTTGGATTTTTTTTTCTCAAAACCTAATATCTCGTGAGCATTGATAGATATATTAGAAATTTTTTTTTATTCTCTTCGTTTATTGATAAGAAATGTAGAAAAACTATAGAGAGGTCAGTAAAATTTGAATCCAACCTACAAATTTATGGTAAACATTAATTTTTCATGATTTTCCGTCTGTTTTTTTGTTTTTAACTCCAATTAGAATGAATTTTCGCTGATTTATGACTAACTTTAACGATTTTATTTTCTATTTTAAATATACTATGTACACTTAGTTTTAGAGATTAATGTATACAATTATTATTATACTCACAATGATAAAAGGACAATCTTTCCTATTCTGCATAAGAAACCATACGAAGCAGAGGTACACAGAAGTATTTTGTTACACTTGTATGTATGGGTACATATATATATATTTATATATGCTTTGCGATCTAATAGCCCAGATTACAATGCATCATTTAGTTTTTATAAATATTATTTATGAAAAGCAGCTGACAGAACACATAACGTTTCTTCATATATAAGAATACGTACGTATAATTTTCTGCATATATATCTGTGTGTGTGTGTGTGTGTGTGTGTGTGTGTGTGTACTAGTGGAGCTTCGCCCCCCTGCGCGCTTCACGTGCCAACCCTCTACTGTTCTAACTGAAAAAAAGAGTCTTTGAATTTGAATTGTTAGTTGGAAGAGGTTGGTGCCTAGAATTTCGTGAGGACGAAAACTTTTCGATCTGCATCGTTAAGCATTAGCTGTATATATTTATCAGTCAATTTCTACGCCATCCAGAATGTACTATTGTGGTACGTTGAGAGTTTTTTTTGGACTTTTCATTATGTTTCGAGAAAAGGATACATTATTTGTGTATTGATTACGTCCTAAACAACAAAAAGTTTCAATTACTTTAATCACATAAAAGTTATTTGAATTTTATATAACATTTACTTCAGAATATTTTTGTTACTATTATGCATTCTATATTTTATCGATTACTATAAGTGGTTAAAAGAAGTCTCTTATTTTCAGATTCAATGACACATATGAAAATAACTTCTTTATAATATTCCACATTGTAAATTGGAAAAATCGTTTGAACTTTGTACCATTAAAATTTAATTTAAAATCAAAGTATACATTATTAAAATTAAAAAAAAAAACTATATAAAAGTTAACGCAAAAGGGGACGAAAATTGTTTATTTAAAACTTTTTCTTCGTTTCTGTATGGTGACAAATATTTCCACATGACAATATTTCCAAATATATTAACATAATGTCAAAAAATGGGATTTATGGTACAAGTATTGAAATTCAAATCTTCTCATATTTATTTAATGCTAACGTTATAGTTTTATTTTTTTTTATATTATAGTGCTCTACGTCCGGCTCTTTTTTAATAAGGGCACTACTATGGGCACTTAGCACTTGGGAAAGGGACAAGGAAAGGGATGGGAGGCCTCCCATTACTGGGAGGGGGGTAGGGGGAAATTCGGCAATTTTGCTGCTAGAAGGTCACCTAAGCCCTCCTCGAGAAGCATTGCGTGGTGAAAAAGCACATGTGAGAATCACAGAGGTACTTTCCCGAAAAAGTCGCACTATGGCTGGGAATCGAACCACGGTCTCCCGCATGCCGATCCACGACCTAGCCGACCGAGCCACCGCGCGCTCTTCTCACGTTGTAGTTAATTTCTTAAATAACGATATTCAAACATATGAAAATTTTAATAGTATTCTTAAACTAAAATTTAATTTTAANATTGATTAATTAATAATACATATTATAAATGTATACCGTGTTCATCTATTGTACCAATTTCAGCAATAATTTAAAACAGAATAGAAATGGACGTAAGTCTTCGTGGTTTAATCAGGCTTTTTGAGATGACTCATAAAGTGATGCGAAACTTTCATTGTTTATATTAATAATACTGAAAATTTAACTCAAGTTTATGTACGTAAAAAGAAGAATTTTGTATTAAATGACTCTATAAGTAACGATGATATACTAATTATGTGCACACCAATATGTGTGTATATATTATTTGGTTTCAAAATGTTGTTGACTCCTTATAAATTGGTTTTTAAAAGAACTTAGTTACATAAATAATGATGTTTTGCACAACAAACCCTTATGAATCAATTATATGACTTTAAATTTCTTCTTGACAATGAAATAAATCATGGCGATAAGACAGTTCTGTCTAAAGATAGGTAAAGTTAGTATGATCACGGTCAGGTTCCCCAAAAGTAGTGTGGGGAGGTGGTGGGGGCCACAAAAAAATTCGTGGGGGTCAGTAGGAGGGCCGTGGGGATAGGTGGGGGGATGTGGGATATTTTGAGAAAGAATACTATACAATATTTCCATGTGATTTAGTAGGAATATGGTAATAGACTTTAACACATTGACAGGGCTGGCAAAATGCTACGTTACAAAATGCTAACAGAAAAGTCAGCCCACCAAAAACTTTATGTTTACGAAGAAACCAAGGGATTTAATAAATCAAAATACAATTTATTGTATCTAAGTTTAGCTCATTATAGTATTGAGCAATAATCTGTAACTATTTGATTAAATATTAAAACATACATTGTTATTATCCTATGAAGCCATACGTGGTTGTACCCCCTGGCTTGAACAAAGACTTATACTATACTTTAATACTTTACATATAATATTTTGTGTGGGTCGGTGGGGGTGGTGGGGGGCCATGAAAAAATGCGTGGTGGTCGGTGGGAGGCTATGGGGGGTTTTGAGAAAAACTACGATATGTTAAAATAAGCAAGAAAATAACGGATTTTTCCGTTATTTCGCGGGGGGTGGTGGGGGACTAATGGGAGGAGGCGGGGGGTTTGTGTGAAATGCCCCACTGAGTTAACTATATAACAAAGCAAGATTTATATATATGTATGAAATCCTTAACTTTGGGTAACTAGGCTTTAAACATAGCAAGTTTTATGAACGTTTAGTTTCTCTTGCAAAGAGACTTCTTACTTCTCAGATATGTATGTTTCTAAATGTGTGTGTATGTTTTTAAATATATTCACAGATGTTTTGCTACTAGAATGTTCAATTTTTGACAAGCCAGTTATAAGTAATGCTTATTAAGAAACATCTTATTGATTAACTTTATTCCGCTCTCCTAATACAAAAAATCCACATGAGTATTACATACTATATCCCACAAGTATAAATACACACACTCATATTTATTTACATATATGTGTATACTAGAATGGTTTTGCCCACCTGCGCGCTCCACGCGCTGATCCCCCACTGACAAGTGATGAATATAATTAATGTCTTTTATGAGAAAGTTATTAATGTTGTATTTACTCAATTTGATGATAAAACTGTATATATATATATATATACATATTTATAGACGTATATTAAAACATGTGATTGTGTTCTTCGTTTGGCCTTGTATAAGTACAAAGTGTTTATTTCTTTAAAATAAATAAATAATTTACTCTTTTGGTGACTATGTCTTTACTGATAGTAACTGTTTTATTAATGTATACGTCTTGATAATATTATATTTTATACTTAAGAGTTTTTCAGGTTCAATATTAACAGAACCAGATTGAAAAATTTTTTGCACATAGGAGAAAATTGCTAAATTACGTTGGTGATGCGTATTAACATGTGCAATTATACAAATGGTGTTATTTCTTGATAAATCTAACTTTTATTATTGTACTTAAGATATCATATATACATAAAAGACGTATTAAAATTTTATAAATAATTGATTTCGTTCATCTGTGTCACGTCAATGTAATAAAAAACAATTTCAGTCTTTAATCTTTTTGAAAAGAATCTTTGATAATTCTGAATAAATTGCGAGAGAAACTTGTTTGAACTTTTAATAATGTCTATTTTATACATTACCACATTTGATTGAATTTGTGTGGACTGTTAAGATAATCTTCACTCTCATACTTACAAAATAAGATTTGTTCACGAATTTTAACGTATTTGTTTCCGTTAATATACGTGTTTGAATTCTTTTAATAACTGACATTAAAATTTTACAAATGCATTTAGCTTTCAACCTTATCAATTCTATATATCCACTGAGAATCATATAAGGAACCTGTCCAACTGTTTTGGTATTACTTTTTTTGACTGTTCTTTTTTCATTCTCTTATCTATGTTTAACAATGATATGATCGGGTTCTATTGAATAAACAGGCCTATTAATCAAGTCAGTAAGTCCGAATAATCGGCTGGTCTGTCAGGCATGGTTTGTCATATGCAGTCGATGTTATCGATGCCAAGACTTACTGGCATCTTCAGAAGAAAATATCATTGGCATTGGAAATGACTCTGCTATCTGACAACCATGAATTAATAGCTTATGCACTGTGGGGCTGAGCTTGACCTAGAGCATAACTCAAAATATAATCGAATGTTTTTTTACACAGTTTTAAGCTTCTTCATAGTTTATCATTTTTTATCATTAAGGAAAGTTATATTAATATAATGCTTACATTATGAATAAAAAAGTTTAAAATCAAGTGTTTGAATGTTATTGCGTTTTCGTTAAAATTTTAGATAAATATTCTAAAAGTATGTATTTTTATTCAAATCGGAGCTGACAGCAGTAATGCAATTATCATTTAAATTATACACTGAACAAGGCCGAGTAACTGTAAGAAAAATTGCAAGCTCCTAAAGTAATATTTTTTATTGTGTTCTAGTATATTTACAAGTTCATCATTTGGATGTATGGAGCACATTTTTAAAATTCTTGAAATTTTACTAATATTATAAATGCGAAAGTTTGTGTGTTGTGAATTTGTAGGACGTAGGACTATTTCGAAATTGTTCCAACCTTATTAAAGGTTTGAAAAAGCATAGAATAAGTTAATTGAAAATTTTAGTGTTCGAGTTGACCAAGTTCAGCAAAGTTGGGGCACAAGTAACACAGAAAACATGGCAAGGAAGTGCTTGGACCATCCACAAAAATATGCAGAAGCTTTGAGGATGAATAAAGATCTTGTTGGCAATAAGGCAATCATATTAGCTTTATTCAGATGTGGGAAAATAATAAAGTATGAAAAATTTTTAAACTGTGTGAAATACCATACTGGTAATATTTTGAATTATACCCTTGGGTCAAGCTCAGCGCCACAGTACATAAGCTATCAATGCATAAAATCTCTTACTGTGGGGCCCTGCGAAACAGGGTATTCACGAAGAAATGTCACTTATGTGGTGCATCTAATTTTTTCTACTTAGTGCACACTAGCTTCTCAAAAACGCAGAAGGTAGCAAAAGTTATTTTTGTCTCCTAATAATCTTTATGTCATACTTTTATATTGAAAATACAGTTTATTACCAAATATATATTTTTATTAGTAAATATCATAGAATAGGAAAAACATAACAATAATTATATTTTTTTTCTTATTTTTTTTTTATTTTTTATTTAGTAGCATATAATCAAAGAAAATGAGAAAAAACAAAAATGTATGGCAAAGAGTATCTATATACTACCTACCTACGCAAAGATACATACATTAATTTAACAAACAATAGTGTGTATTACTTTCTCTGTCTCTCTGTCTCTTTTTTGAATACATGTTCACTGTGCATAGTTGTGCCCGTACGCAAATTTCGTTGGGCTAGCTCTTCATTAAGAACGGGTTACGGTGAAGTTTGAATAAACACAAATGAAAGACCCCAGAAAAACTTTGCACAATGGTCAAATATTATTATTTTAAATTTATTCTATTTATAGAGAAGAAATATTTGAAAATTACTAAAAAAGCGACACTAATTCTAATATTGAACAACTATTTTTTACAAACACACAATATTAAAAAGAACAATACAAAAGGCCTACTTGTATGAGTACAATAAAGACAGAGATATAGCGAGCCTCAGAGCAGATGATCAATGGCTTTCTTTATCTTACCTACTTTTACAGGTACTGCCAAGATGCTTTTTTAGTTTTTTTCTAAATATTTTGTGATAGTTGAAACAAAATTGAAATTGCTTGTTGATAGAAAATTTTTCGCTCTACACGCTGGCATTTTTATTTTTTCTGTACATGAAACCGTTGAAAGATCTAAGCAAAATAAAGTTCAAAATACAACTATCAATAATTTTAATATTATTAGACCACTCCAAAATAACCATTACTATTTCTTTCAAAATCAAAAGGCTCATTTATATGTATACAACGCCCTATTATAAATCAATCTTATAATTCAGAAGTTTCTCGGTTGGTATCCATAAGTAACAAGAACAGAGATCAAATTGGCATGCTACGTAGCACAATCAATAAGGTCGATTACTACCAATCCAAAGGATGTGCGTTCGATTCCACGAGTCAGTAAAGTTTGAAAAGTTTGTTCACGCGTATGTATAATATATTATATGTGTATTGACGCAAGTGTATGCTATTCATGCAATATATATA
>NW_019384196.1:293836-367581 GCF_000648655.2 Copidosoma floridanum
TATATATATACATAGAGATAAAAGGATAGAGTGCGCTAATTATATTAATGTACGTCAGGGGAAGCGATACAGTAAAAGGAAAAGATGGTCCCCAAGTGTCCTCTCCATCTCTTTCTAGCTGAGCACTGTGATTGGCTGCAGATCAAGGGGATATTCTGGCCGTCAGCGGCAAGGGGAAAGTAAGCAGAAAGCGAAAAAAAAAAATAAGCACATAAATAATACAGAGTGTATGTATCTTACTGAGGGTATATAACGAATATTTGTTTTTGAAATGTTTTTGAGTTAAATCTATGTGTAAATGATTATATACATAACTTGTTAGTGACTTGCAGTATAAGGCAAGTAGGTAAACCATGGCGGTTCTAGCACCCCCCCAGCTCCACCCCTAAGGTAGTGGTGGGGGAGAGGCTCTAGCTATAGCAGGTGGAGAAGAGGCGGTGGAGAAGAAGCGGTGGTGGGGGGAGAGGCTGATCGGGCGGTAGAGGAGAGGCGGTGGTAGGAGAGAGGCTGATCGGGCGATGGAAGGAGGGGCACGGGTGGTAGGGGCGGTGGGTCGTGCGGACTGCTCGGAGAGTAGCGTCAGGGGAAGAGGGCCTCTTTCGGATGCTGTGATGTTGGATGGTATTGACAGCTCCCTTCCTTTCCGACCGCAAAATCAGTGGATGTAGCGGATCGCGTATCCCGTTCAGCTGCGACCAACGTTGGCTTACTCAACGCAGTACCTTGCCAAGTAATGGAGCTATTATTTCTTATCTATACAAATGTGTTAGCCGTGGCCGATGACTTTTCGCTTCTTATTTATAGGCGTATAATGTACCAGTGTAATATTTTTTCTTAGCAAGACCGGGTGCAACAAATCATGCTAGGATACACGAATGTGTAAGCCGTAGCCGATAACTCTTCGCTTCCTATTTAGGCAAATAATGTACCAGCATCATATTTTTTTCTCAAGAGCGGGCGTATCGAGTGATGCGTGTTGCCAGAGAACATGTATACCATTTTGTGACCGAAAGCGTATCCCAACATTGCTTGGCTTACTCCTCTTCACCGCAGTACCTCCCCAACGAATAGAGTCAGTTAATACGATAAAGTCATTTTAATCGGCGCAGTAAAAAGGAGGCGTAAATAAAAAAAATTGACATAGATTCATGAAGAACTAATTTATTGCATAAAAATTGTGTATCAGGCGTACATTGATTAAAAAATATCGTTTTGTCGTTGCAGCTCTTTTAAAATCCATTTTTTTAAAGCTGTATCATTTTTCACAGCACAATGAGCTGAATCAAATTTGTGATTCATGCATTCGATATCATTCATAATGAATTATAGCAAGAGTGTTGCTGCCCTGTTGGCTGCGTCTATTTGGACAAAGTCAACTAATTTGTTACTTGAAGTTCAGGAGGGATCGTAGCACAAAAAAACCACTCAATTTACAAAAGATTAATTAAAATCCTCCTAAAAAAAGACAATTTTGCTGAATTTATTGGAATAGAGGATGGAAATAAGCTATAGGTGAAATAAATTCTAAATACACTGATTATGAGCCACAAACGAAGATTTACTTCGTGGCTTAAGGGAAAAACTGCGAAGAGAATAACCCAAGAGAAGAAAAATTAATAAAAAATACAAACAAGTGAGGTTATACAATAACTTTAAGATAAACTTCCTTCAATCAAGAGTGTGTACTTGTGTCTTGCGTGTAAAAAACGTATACGTGCGCGTTCGCACGTGTCTCCAAAAACTCACGAATCGACAAACGTCGCACGGTCCATGAAGCGGATTTTCGCCGTGCTTTACTTGCAGCACGCTGAGCTTTTTGAAGATGATGCAGATGACGATGATGATAAAAAAAGAAAAGCGTAAGAGAAATTAGCCCTATAAAAGTGACTCCAAGATACACGTGTGCGTGATGATAATCAGGAAAGATGTAGAAACCAGTAGGACGAATATAATACCCAACTATGCCAAATACTCGAGATCGCAGTTGACAACTGTAGACCGCTTTGTATAGATAGTTCAGAACTGACCCAGCGCGCCCCCCAAAAGTAGTCGCAAGACCCCTCTTCCCTTTTTAATTCTCCTACCCGCTGCAGTCATCAGGACCCATCAATTTCTTACACCTTATGTAAAAAGCTGAGAAAAGAAAGAGAGAGAATGATGTAAGCAATTAAGAGAGAAAGAGAGACCTATGACCCGAGGACACTTAATGGGAGCAAAGGAGATGGAGAATTAGATGCATGACAGAGAAGAAGGGAAATGTTTAGCTAATGAGAGTATAAGGAGAGACTTAATAAATTGGCACGAAAGCAATTAATTGTACCGACTGACACAAAAAAAAAAAAGGATTAAGATAAGGAAGAATATGACCAGCGCTTGCATATGTGAATATGTGATAAATTTTGTGTGAACTCAGTGTGTTGCCACCTTCGCCGTGCTGCAAGGTTGATCCTCCACCGCTTCCAAGGCAGTCTACGAATTTTTGTCATTTTGACTAAACGTGCTCCCCCCGCTGCCAGAAAAGGCGAGCAAATCAAAAACATCATTTGTGTAGCGTATTCGAAAAAGTGCTTACTGTGCGAATTGTACGATGGTGTGAGAGTGTAGTGGTGTGTGAGTGTGCTTACAATTCGAGCGATGTTGACACAAATCGGTTTAATATAAGACAGACAACACGATCAAAAATTTAGTGTTTTTGTGACGATGAGATCGAAAGTGGATACAATAATGTGACGTTGCGTTTGAAGCTCCCTTCCTCAGTTTAAACGGTGACGACTCGTACAATGCCATCAGCGCCCTAGTGGATCTAGATGACAACCACCAGCCAAAATCGCATGCAGGGTTGATTTCTATCGATGAGGAGGACGACGGAATCGATAACGATCTCGTGCTTGGACTTGCTCCACTTTTGTCGACGTTGAAGTTCGTGCAAATATTCCAGGTGCCATCGCTTACAAAAATCTTGTCATGCTCTCGTGATAAAACGCCATGCTGACAATCAGTTACCTGGAGCACAAGAAAGGTCAGCTTCCGAAAAAAAATTCAACGGTCTTCCGATTAATAAACGTGCCGGCGCGATAACCGCTAAATCATAAAAATCAAGAATGGCTTCGATTTCAATAACGACGGTATTAAGTACTTTAAAGGTTAAAAGTTATTTGCTAATAACTCGCCCAAGATGGTGTAAAAACGACTTTACTGCCGACTCCCAAATCCCACCTAAGTGTGGTAAAAGCGGCGGATTAAAATGTCAGATGATGTTTCTCTGGACTGCGATATGATCAGCATTGTTACGAAACTGGTCGGAGTTAAACAGAGCAAACATTTCTTGTAATTCATTACTTGCTCCAACAAAAATCGTGCCGTTGTCAAAAAACACGTGTTTGGGAATTCCGCGTCGGCCGCAAAAACGCTTAAACGCACCTAAAAATCCTTCGGTGGTTAAATCGCTCACTATTTTGATATGTACTGCTTTTGATGCCATACATACAAACACCCAACCATAAACCTTGACGTGATAACAATTCCGCAGTTTCTTCTCTTTAATGTACATCGGCCAAAAAAAATCCAATCCCACGTGAGTAAACGCGCCTGACTCGGTAACGCGTGCTGATGAAAAATTTCCCATTTTACTATGTAAGGCTATATTGAGATAGAGTAATAAAAAATGCCTGAGAAAGTCTTGTGTATAGTGGTAAAAAAACTATTATGCACTACTACTCAATACTCTTTTTAACCACACTTTAAGTTTATTACACACTAAGATAGATTTTATGGCAGCAGATGTGTCATGCAATAAGATTACATTCTTTCAATGTATTTGAATAACCTACCGTTTCCGAAGATAAATCTTCTTCTGTCCTCCACGCTGTACCATGAAAGTTCACAGCAGCATAAAAAAGTATAAGTATAATTTTTAAAATATAAAATCATGTGCAATGGGTTCGCATTGCTTTTAGCCGTATAGTATAAGCGATATGTCCTCCATGTTTTTCTCTCCGGAATCAGTTGCGGATACACACGATTTACTTGATCCAATGCAATGCCCTACAACTAAAAAAATCTATAGTGATTTTTTCACAATAAAATTTCCACACTCACGTTTTCTCTCACACACTTGAATGAAAATCGTTGACGAGTTTTTAACGGTAACAATGCATCAAATCTGGGGTCGTCTATTGGCACTGTTGCACTCTTGATGACGGGTATATGAGTATCGTGGGGGACAACTGCTTCCTCGCTTGAAAACATCTCAACGACTGGAGCTTCTACCAGCAGATCTTCTTGTTATAAAAAATTTTAAGCTAGTAGACTTGCTTACAAAATTACAATATAAGGTGATATTCAATACGTCTTAATAATAAGAGAGCAAAAGCATGGTGTAGAATTTATTCTTAAACATGCCTATGCTGAAATAAAAAGTTGGTACGTCTTTTAATACGTAAAAATACTTACTTGATAGTGCGCATATTTATGAGGTGTTCATACTGTATTTTGCGATTGCCTATTTAGAAAAGGGAGTCTCTCTTTCAGTTGCATGAGATGTAACAGACGGAGCGATAAGAGCTTAGTCAATGTGTTGTATAAATAAAAGTGACCTGTTAACATTGCTCAATTGCAAAGGTACGAGTATGAAAAAGTGTATCCGTCTGCACAAGAGCAAGTGATAGATCTTACACGAAGAAAGCTCTGATGAAGTATATAAAAATGAATCTGGTATAGATGTGACTGCAGCTATGAAAACTATAATTACGAAAGGAAAAGTTTCAACGAATTTGCAAAACCGATCGTGGTAAAGAGTTTTACAACGCAAATTTTCAAGATCTCATGAAAAATCACTAAATAAACTTACACTCTACGTACAGTAATCTTAAGGCGTCTATATGTAAACGATTTAATCGTACCCTAAAGCATGCTAGGTGGAAAAAGTTTATTGAAACAGGTAATTACAAGTGGCTCAATATTTCACAACAGCTGATAACTTCTTATAATAATCGAAAACACTGAACGATTAGTGTAAAGCCAAAAGATGTTTTAGAAGCTAATAAAAAAATATTTAACAAAAATTTATATATTCAAAAAAGGAACAAAATCAACATTAAAAGATGGTGATAAATCACGTTTAAGTAATACTAAACAAGTTTTTAAAAAGGTTAAACGCCTAATTGGTCAACAAAAATTTTTACTGGTACCCACATAGCACCAACAAAGCCATTCACTTACCATTTGGAGGATTATCAGCAGCAGCCAATCTCTGGTGGCTTTGACGATTAAAAACTGCAGAAAACCAAGTATCCTAATACTTACCTTAATAAGAAAATATTAGTCCGACGAAAGAATCAAATTTTCGTTTAATGGTTGGGTTTTGACAGTGCACACAGTAAATGGATTTAAAAAAATTAATTANCAAGTATCCTAATACTTACCTTAATAAGAAAATATTAGTCCGACGAAAGAATCAAATTTTCGTTTAATGGTTGGGTTTTGACAGTGCACACAGTAAATGGATTTAAAAAAATTAATTATAATTTAAAAAAATATATACGTATAGAAGACACAAAAGCAGATATATGGCAAATGCATAAAATAAATAAAGTCAATAAATACGTTTGGATTGTAAAGACACTAATTTACTAAAAAAAAATTTTTTATGTAAAATAATGCAACACATGTTTTTTTTTTATTTCCACAGAAACTATTTAACCTATTTACTTGATATTTAAATATGAGAACCATTATAAATTATAAAGAGCTCTATTTTCTGTATGGAATCTAATTAATGTTTATATAGCACTCCATTATCAACTATATTCTTTGACACTGCACTAGGTAAAAATATTTGAAACTCGTCATTGAGTTCCACAACTGCTTTTATTTCGTATTTAGTATTAACTTTCTCTAATTTTGTAACCATGTATCCGTGGTTTACTACTATCCCGGTGATTTTCTTGCACGGAAGGAGATCTCCAGAAGCGACTTTATTTAAAGCTGCTAGATTGGACATCTGTAACAAAGAAACACAAATTTTTACTAATTTTAATATTCATGAAAAAAAAAAAATGGGTAAAGAATATGGTTATAAAGAAAACAAATTCATATTTACTTGAAAATTGTTTTTACTCCTTTTCTTAACGGGAGTTTTTTAAAATTGTCTGTCTTCACACTTGTTTTCTTGTGAGGTTGTTTTTGGACGATACCCTTTGCTTTAAATACTAAATGATCAATGACTTGTCGTTGCTGTTTGGCAACTCTGATCAAACTGGCCTGTCGTTGTTGTTGCGGTTTTTTATACGAGGTTTTTACTATCGCATAAGGAATCTTTCCTATAAAAATTCCCCCCACTTGTTTCTTTTTGAAAAGTTACTATGATCTCATTGTCGTCACCCTTTTGTTCTTCTCTGTTAGGTTCTTTAATAATTTCATCATTCTCGCTAGACGATGAGTCAATCATAGAGGTAACATTTTATTGCTTGCTATCATGAAAACTTGAAGTTATAATATTTCGTTCATTGTTTTGCACTTGATTAATGATACGCTTATTTTTAGTGGCTCTGAATGTAAAGGTTTCTCTATCTCTTTTCGTGATGTCGTCATGTTGCTGCCTCCTCGAATTCTCTCTCCTGTACAAGCTGTTTTCTGTCTGTTCTTTTCATTTTTCTTTCTTTGCCTCCATTCGTTGTGAATCTCGAATTTCTATTTATTATTTCATGGTCACACGGTGACATTTTACCATGACTCTCATTTCTTGGACTTGTTATGTTTTCCCTATCTTCCTTAGCTTTCTCTTCTACATCTCCATCTCACCGTTTTTGATTTACTTTATCATGCCCCCAGGGTAATGTATTAATGATATTACGGAAAATACATCGCTCATTATTACGAGAGCTAAGAAATATTTCTTTTGTTTTTTTAGTATAAATCTTGTGCAGACGAGATCTAA
This sequence comes from Copidosoma floridanum, assembly GCF_000648655.2. The sequence goes on from NW_019384196.1 coordinate 300,774, forward strand.
TATTAATTTGCTCTCGATTTATATTTATGTTTTGATCGCGTAGGCAATCAATGTAATCATTAAAATTAAAAAATGGCTTTAACAACATTGGTCTTGACACCCTTTGCTTTATTTTATTATGTTTTAATTCTGAACCAGAATGCTGTACATTTTACTTCTGAGACCGATAAATTTCGTAATAATATTACCATTACACTCATCCTTCATAAGTCCTACGATTTTTTCATATTTAATTATTATAACTGTAAGACATATAACTGTCTGTATTAGTTTACAACAGTTTGCTATCATTTTTTAGTTTAGAAATTGATCAACTGTGCGTATAGCGAGATAAGGAACAGAAGACATGCCAAAAATAATCGAATTAAGCTCGAAAGTTCTCACTTCCCCTTGGTGATACCACAAAATACGTTGAAACCGTCTGTGATTGGTGTGAACGAGTATTTGCCGGTACATCTGTGCGATGTCGGCCGTGATGACATATCAATAGGTGCGAAAGCGCAAAAGATGACCAAACAGTTGAGACTGGGGAGAAGTACTTACTGGCCTTAGCGGATGCATCGAAGACGATGCGCACCTTTGTGGTGCTGATTGACTTTTTTATTATCGGGTGATGAGGCATGTAATAGCCACTCGAAGACTCGTCACGCACCAATGACATGTGACCTAACTTAATATACTCATTCATTACCATTTCGTATGCTACCATGAGTTCAAGATGCGCGGAAAAACAAAAGAGAAAGACAACACGAGGATCTCATGGTGCGCGGTAGTTAGATATATCATGCCTTGTTGATCAGTGTTTATCACTAGCATAAATTTTTCGCATATCCTCGTGTTGCCTTTGGGCATTTAAGAACCGTCGAAAAACAACGCTTTCTTAAGCTACCGGTTGCAAATCTCCCTTGGTTTAACGGTGATCACGATAAATGGCTTTCGTTTGAAAACACCTTTTTGTCAATGATAGATTCGCGTACCAACATCAACGATTTAAATAAGTTCTTATATTTGAGAGACTGCTTAGAGGATCTGGGGTAAAGAGTATTAAGAAATCTGTATTTTATAGTTTTACTGTATGCAAAATATAGAAAAAATAAAAAAAATAATTTACTGTATCGGTTTTCAATTAATGGAAAAGGAGATTGTGAATACGTGCACATAGCTTACTGATCCTAACGAGGATACTTATATACACATATATTCGTCCACATTATTGTAGTTAATTGTTAGTGCGTCCTTACATATATTTTGTTATATAAGAGTATAGAAAGAAGAAGAGAAAGCTAAAAATATTCATGCATATAACTAGTTGATGTTGGTGAGAAAGCTAGCCCCTTGTTTTCTTCTTGCTCTCTCTCTAGTACTGGTGAAAAAGCCATATGTTTATTCCTATATTTGTTTCTAGCTTTTTCCTAATGCATCGGCTAAGGCCAGTAAGGATGTCTCCCCAGTCTAAACTGTTTGATCATCTCTTGCGCTTCCGCTCGTATCGATATGTTATCACGGCTGACATCGCACTGATGTATCGGCAAATACTCGTTCACACCGATCACAGACGGTTTCAACATATTTTGTGGTATCACCAAGGCGAAGTAAGAACTTTCGAGCTTAATACGATTATTTACGGCGTGTCTTCTGTACCTTATCTCGCTATACGCACAGTTGATCAATTTTTAAACTAAAGAATGATTGCAAACTGTTGTATACTGACACACACAGTTATACGTTTTACAGTTATTATAATTAAATATGAGAAAATCGTAGAACTTATAAATGATGAGTGTAATGGTAATATTGTTACGAAATTCATCGGTCTTAGAAGTAAAATTTACAGCATTCCTGTTCAGAATTAAGACATAATAAAATAAAGCAAAGAGGGTCAAGACCAATGTTGTTATAGACACTATTAATTATAATAATTACATTGATTACCTACGCGATCGAAACATAAATACAAATCGAGAGCAAATTAATATTAGATCTCGACTGCACAAGATTTATACTGAAAAAACAAATGAAATATTTCTTAGCTCTCGTGATAATAAGCGATGTATTTTACGTAATATCACTAATACATTACCCTGAAGGCATGATAAAGTAAATCAAAAACAGCGAGATGAAGATGTAAAAGAGAAAGCTAAGGAAGAAAGGGAAAACGTAACAAGTCCAAGAAATGAAAGTCATAGTGATATGTCACTGAGTGACCATTAAATAATAAATAGAGAATCGAGATTTAAAACAGATTAAGGCGAAGGAAAAAAAATGAAGAGGACAGACGGAAAACAGCTTGTATAGGAGAGAGAATTCAAGAAGGGATCAACATGACGACATCACGAAAAGAAATAGAGGAACCTTCACATCCAGAGCGACTAGAAAATAAGAGTATCATTGATCAAGTGCAAAACAATGAACAAAATATAATAACTTTTAGTTTTCATGATAGCGAGCAATGTTATGTTACCTCTGATTGACTCATTATCCAGCGAAAATGATGAAATAAATAAAGAACGTAACAGAGGAGAACAAAAGGGTGACGACAATGAGCTTAAAGTAATTTTTAAAAAGAAACGAGTGGGGAGAATTACTATAAAAGAGCTCCCTTATGGGATAGTAAAAACCTCGTATAAAAAACCGCAACAACAACGACAGGCCAGTTTGATCAGAGTTGCCAAACAGCAACGACAAGTCATTGATCATTTAGTATTTAAAGCAAAGGGTATCGTCCAAAAACAACCTCACAAAAAAACAAGTGTGAAGACAGACAATTTTAAAAAACTCCCGTTAAGAAAAGGAGTAAAAACAATTTTCAAGTAAATATGAATTTGTTTTCTTTATAACCATATTCTTTACCCATTTTTTTTTTTTCATGAATATTAAAATTAGTAAAAATTTGTGTTTCTTTGTTACAGATGTCCAATCTAGCAGCTTTAAATAAAGTCGCTTCTGGAGATCTCCTTCCGTGCAAGAAAATCACCGGGATAGTAGTAAACCACGGATACATGGTTACAAAATTAGAGAAAGTTAATACTAAATACGAAATAAAAGCAGTTGTGGAACTCAATGACGAGTTTCAAATATTTTTACCTAGTGCAGTGTCAAAGAATATAGTTGATAATGGAGTGCTATATAAACATTAATTAGATTCCATACAGAAAATAGAGCTCTTTATAATTTATAATGGTTCTCATATTTAAATATCAAGTAAATAGGTTAAATAGTTTCTGTGGAAATAAAAAAAAAACATGTGTTGCATTATTTTACATAAAAAATTTTTTTTTAGTAAATTAGTGTCTTTACAATCCAAACGTATTTATTGACTTTATTTATTTTATGCATTTGCCATATATCTGCTTTTGTGTCTTCTATACGTATATATTTTTTTAAATTATAATTAATTTTTTTAAATCCATTTACTGTGTGCACTGTCAAAACCCAACCATTAAACGAAAATTTGATTCTTTTGTCGGACTAATATTTTCTTATTAAGGTAAGTATTAGGATACTCGGTTTTCTGCAGTTTTTGATCGTAAAAGCCACCAAAGATTGGCTGCTGCTAATAATCCTCCAAATAGTAAGTGAATGGCTTTGTTGGTGCTACTCGGCTAACAGTAAAAATTTCTGTTGACCAATCAGGCGTATAACCTTTTTCAAAAACTTGTTTAGTATTACTCATACGTACTGTATCACCATCTTTCAATGTTGATTTTGTTCCTTTTTTCGAATATATAAATTTTTGTGAAATGTTTTTTCATTAGCTACTGAAACATCTTTTCGCTTCACACCAATCCTTCGGTGTTTTCGATAATTGTAAGAAGTTATCAGCTGTTGTAAAATATTGAGCCACTTGTAATTACCTCTTACACTAAACTTTTTCGACATAGCATGCTCTAGGGTACGATTAAATCCTTCACATATAGACGCCTCAAGATTACTGTACGTAAAGTATAAGTTAATTTTGTAATTTTTCATAAGACCTTGAAAATTTGCGTTGTAAAACTCATTACCACGATCGGTTTTGCAAATTTGTTGGAACTCTTTCTTTCGTAATTATAGTTTTCATAGCTGCAGTCACATCTATACCAGATTCATTTTTTATATACTTCATCAGAGCTTTCTTCGTGTAAGATCTATCACTTGCTCTTTTGCAGTCGGATACACTTTTTCATACTCGTACCTTCGCAATTGAGCCATGGTAACAGGTCACTTTTATTTATACAACACGTTGACTGAGCATTTATCGCTCCGTCTGTCACATCTCATGCAACTGGAAGAGAGACTCCCTTTTCTAAATAGGCAATTGCATAAAACAGTTTAAGCACCTTATAAATATGCGCACAATGAAGTTAATATTTTTACGTATCAAAACACGAAGCTGCTTTCTATTTCAGCATAGGCATGTTTAAGAATAAATTCTACACCATGCTTTTGCTCTCTTATTATTGAGACGTATTGAATATCACCCTATATTGTAATTTTGTAAGCAAGTCTACAAGCTTAAAATTTTTTATAACAAGAAGATCTGCTGGTAGAAGCTGCAGTCGATGAGATGTTTTCAAGCGAGGAAGCAGTTTTCCCCCACGATACTCACACACCCGTCATCGAGAGTGCAACAGTGCCAATAAAAGACCCCAGATTTTACGCATTGTTAACTTAAGATCTTGTCAACGACTTCCATTCAAGTGTGTTAGACAAAACGTGATTGTGAAAATTTTATTGTGGAAAAATCACTATAAATTTTTTCAGTTCTGGGACATGGCATTGGATCAAGTAAATCGTGTGTATCCGGAACTAATTACGAAGAGAAATACATGAAGGACATATTGCTTATACTATACGGCTAAAAACATTGCGAACCCATTTCACATGATTTTATATTTTAAAAAGGATACTTATACTTTTTTATGCTACTGTGAACTTTCAAGGTAAAGCGTGGAGGACAGAATAAGATTTATCTTCTGAAACGGTAGGTTATCCAAACACATTAAAAGAATATAATCCTATTGCATGACACATCTACTGCCATAAAATTTATCTTAGTGTGTAATAAACTAAAAGTGTGGTAAAAAAAAGTATTGAGTAGTAGTACATAATAGTTTTTTTACCACTATACACAAGACTTTCTCAGGCATTTTTTATTACTCTATCTCAATATAGCCTTACATAGTAAAATGGGAAATTTTTCATCAGCACGCGTTACCGAGTCAGGCGCGTTTACTCACGTGGGATTGGATTTTTTTGGGCCGATGTACATCAAAGAGAAGAAACTGCGGAATTGCTATCACGTCAAGGTTTATGGTTAGGTGTTAGTATGTATGGCATCAAAAGCAGTACATATCAAAATAGTGAGCGATTTAACCACCAAAGGATTTTTAGGCGCGTTTAAGCGTTTTTGCAGCCGACGCGGAATTCCCAAACACGTGTTTTTTGACAACGGCACGATTTTTGTCGGAGCAAGTAATGAATTACAAGAAATGTTTGCTCTGTTTAACTCCGACCTGTTTCGTGACGATGCTGATCATTTTGCAGTCCAGAGAAACATCATCTGACATTTTAATCCGCCGCTTTTACCACACGTAGGTGGGATTTGAGAGTCGGCAGTAAAGTCGTTTTTACACCATCTTGGGCAAGTTATCAGCAAACAACTTTTAACCTTAAAAGTACTTAATACCGTCGATATCGAAATCAAAGCCAGTCTTAATTTTGATGATATAGCGGCTATCACGCCAACACATTAAATAATCGGAAGACCGTTGAATTTTTTCACGGAAGCTGACCTTTCTTGTGCTCCAGGTAACCGATTGTCAGCATGGCGTTTAATCACGAGAGCACGACAAGATTTTTGGAAGCGATGGCACCTGGAATATTTGCACGAACTTCAACGTCTACAAAAGTATAGCAAGTCCAATCACGAGATCGGTATCGATTTCGTCGTCCTCCTTATCGATAGAAATCAACCCTGCATGCGATTTCGGCTGGAGGTTGTCATCAAGATCCACTAGGGCGCTGATGGCATTGTACGAGTCGTCACCGTTTAAACTAAGCAAGGGAGCTTCAAACGCAACGTCACATTATTGTGTCCACTTTCGATCTCATCGTCACAAAAACACTAAATTTTTGATCGTGTTGTCTGTCTTATATTAAACCGATTTGTGTCAACATCGCTCGAATTGTAAGCACACTCACACACCACTACACTCTCACACCATCGTACAATTCGCACAGTAAGCACTTTTTCGAATACGCTACACAAATGATGTTTTTGATTTGCTCGCCTTTTCTGGCAGCGGGGGGAGCACGTTTAGTCAAAATGACAACAATTTGTAGACCGCCTCGAGAGCGGTGGAGGATCAACCTTGCAGCACGGCGAAGGTGGCAACACACTGAGTTCACACAAAATTCATCACATATTCACATATGCAAGCGCTGGTCAATTTCTTTCTCACCTACATACTTTTTCTTTTTTTGTGTCAGTCAGTACAATTAATTGCTCTTGCAATAACTCATTAAGTCTCTCTCTATACTCTTATTAGCTAGACATTTCTCTCCTTCTCTATCATGCATCAATATTTCCATCTCCTTTGCTCCCATTAAGTGTCCTTGGGTCATAGGTCTCTCCCCCTTTCATTTATTGCTGACATCATTCTCTCTCTCTTTTTTTTTCAGCTTTTCACATAAAGTGTAAGGGATTGATGGATCCTGACGACTGCAGCGGGTAGGAGACTTAAAAAGGGAAGGGGGTTTTGCGACTACTTTGGGTGGGCGCGCTGGGTCAGTTCTGAACTATCTGTCCATACAAAGCGGTCTACAGTTGTCAACTGCGATGTTGAGTATCTGTTATAGTTGGGTACTATATTCGTGCTACTGTTTTCTACATCTTATCTCATCATCATCACGCACACGTGTATCTGGAAGTCACCTTTATGGGGTTAACTTCTCTCACGCTTTCCTTTTTTTATCATTATTTTTATCTGCATCATCTTCGAGAAGCTCGGCGTGCTGCGAGTAAAGCACAGCCAAAATCCGCTTCATGGACCGTTTGAGTTTTTCGAGAAACTTGCGGACGCGCACGTATACGTTTTCTACACGCAATACACAAGTCCACCATCTTGATTGCAGAAAGTTTATCTTAAATTTATTGTTCAACCTCACTCGTTTGTATTTTTTATTAATTTTTCTTCTCTTGGGTTTTTCTCTTCGGAGTTTTTTACTGGAGCCACAAAGTATATTTTCGTTCGTGGCTCATAATCAGTGCATTTTGAATTTATTCCACCTATAGTTCATTCCCATCTTCCGTTTTGATAACTTTAGCAAAATTGTCTTTTTTTAGTAGGATTTTAATTAATCATTTGTAAATTGAGTAGTTTTTTTGTGCCGCGATCCCTCATAAATTCTAAGTAACAAATTAGTTTACTTTGTCAAAATAGACGCAGCCAACAGGGCAGCAACACTCTTGCTACAATTCAGTATGGATGATATCTAATGCATTAATCACAAATTTGATTCAGCTCATTGTGCTGTGAAAAATGATACAGCTTTAAAAAAATGGATTTTAAAAGAGCTGCAACGACAAAACGATATTTTTTAATCAATGTACGCCTGATACACAATTTTTATGCAATAAATTAGTTCTTCATGAATCTATGTCAATTTTTTTCATTTACGCCTCCTTTTTACTGCGCCGATTAAAATGACTTTATCGTATTAACTGACTCTATTCGTTGGCGAGGTACTGCGGTGAAGAGGAGTAAGCCAAGCAATGTTGGGATACGCTTTCGGTCACAAAATGGTATACATGTTCTCTGGCAACACGCATCACTCGATACGCCCGCTCTTGAGAAAAAAATATGATGCTGGTACATTATTTGCCTAAATAGGAAGCGAAGAGTTATCGGCTACGGCTTACACATTCGTGTATCCTAGCATGATTTGTTGCACCCGGTCTTGCTAAGAAAAAATATTACACTGGTACATTATACGCCTATAAATAAGAAGCGAAAAGTCATCGGCCACGGCTAACACATTTGTATAGATAAGAAATAATAGCTCCATTACTTGGCAAGGTACTGCGTTGAGTAAGCCAACGTTGGTCGCAGCTGAACGGGATACGCGATCCACTACATCTTCTGGTTTCGTGGTCAGAAAGGAAGGGAGCTGTCAATACCATCCAACATCACAGCATCCGAAAGAGGCCCTCTTCCCCTGACGCTACCCTCCGAGCAGTCCGCACGACCCACCGACCCTACCACCCGTGCCCCTCCTCCCATCGCCCGATCAGCCTCTCTCCTACCACCGCCTCTCCTCTACCGCCCGATCAGCCTCTCTTCCCACCACCGTCTCTCCTCTACCGCCCGATCAGCCTCTCCCTCCCACCACCGCCTCTACTCCACCGCCTCTTCTTCACCAGCTATAGCTAGAGCCTCTCCGCCTATCACTACCTCAGGGGGGTAGCTGGGGGGTGCAAGAACCGCCATGGTTTACCTACTGAGGCAGTTCATTGCATGCAAAGCAGAGTTTTCTCTCATTGAGAATAGTAGTTTTTATGTGTAAGTTAAAGAAATCTCAACCTATCCATTTTTGTGATAACTTTTTTCGATACAGTTTGGTTTCTTGTAGATTACCAAATGATAAAAATTTGAGGAATAAATTAATCACAATTCTCAACCTGCCATTGTTTACTTGTTTAAAAAAGTCGTTTGTGTGCAGTGATCATTTCAGTAGTGGCAGTTATTTTGAAGCTAAAGAAGGAAGATGTAGAAGAAGACTTAAACCGGGAGTAACTTCAATCCAAGCTAATGCTACTTGTATACATAATGAGGTCGACAGTACAGGGACCTTTCACCACAGTACTCTGTCAGGTACCGTATGCACATTGGAGTCAGTCAATAAAAATAGTGTGATTAATCAAATCAGTAAAGAAAATGAAACAAGCATAACAGAGTAGAACCATCACTCCATTTCGCTATAACAGAAATAGCAAGCAATGAGCAAGTTAATACCGGTGAGATCAGTAGCTCGCAAACTCACTTTAATATATCTGAAAATATTGAATGTTCAATTGAAAGTGTAACAAACCATTGTGCGCCAACATCTGAGAACAAAAGTGATGGTGTGAATTATAAGTGCAACCCTAACAAGAGGTATGTCAAGAAATGTATATTGTTGAAACTTATAAGATTTTGCAATCGCTTTATTGATGAAAATATTTGTAGGAAATGTGTCGTTCAAACTGGCAATGATACAAAAAGAGTAAGGTTTGTGGGTGGTTTAAATGTAGACTGCATTTCTTGATCCAATGTTTTTCTAATGAAGCTTGGGGGAAGTTTAAAAGGTACAAGAAACTACAAGATGCCAAATTAGCAGCAACGCGTAACAAAATTTTTCGTCGAAAGAAAAAAATCAGCAGTATGAATGGGGTCGTGCAACATCTGAAAGATAGAAATGAAATTAATGCTGCATCATACCTGAAGGTTAATTTATAATTTATACACTTTATACATGAAAAAAAATGTAATCGATCTTATGTACAATTTTACAATCATGATTTTTACAAATTTTTCTTTTTTCATCAGTAAAATTAAATATACAGTAAATGCGCGCAACAACATTAGTACTTATCATTACAGTGTCAGAATCCTAAAATACTATAAGGAATTTCCTGTATTTAAAACTAATTAACCTTTTTCAATGACAAACATGAATTTTTTTTATAATGATTGAGATCCATCCAAACCTAAAACTTTTTTTTTTTTTTTCAACGACCAGACATTTTTATATCATTATTGAAAATTCTGTGTCATAAGTCTTCTCAATATGTTACATAAACATTGTACTTAAATGAAAATTGTGTTGTGTCAGAAAATAAACTTTCTTCTCTTTCGTAGGATCTGCCATCGCACTTGCGAGAACTAATTTGTCGTATGAAATATAAAAAAGTAACATCAGCTTTTCCTCAAAATCTTAAAACTTTTGCAAGAACGTTACACTTCCATTCTGCGTCAGCCTACAAAGTCGTTAGGCATTCTTTTTTGAATTGCTTGCCTTCCATTCAAACGTTGAATAAGTGGTCCAAAACCTCAAACTGTGCACCTGGATTATCTCATAATACGATCAACCAAGTGTCAGATATCGTTATTAAAGAAAAAGCTAAAGGACACAAGCTTATTTTTAACATAACTTTCGATGAAGTAAGTATAAGACAACACAAAAAATGGGACAGGACTACTCACTCTTGGAAAAAGGTCTTGTGGATCTGTGTTGACATAGTATAAAGGGCAGCAGTGCTCTCGACTGCGGCACCCCACCCAGCGGAAAATTCAAAAATTTGAAANCTGGCTCCATTGTTCATGTTTTAAAAACAGAAGTTCATTGCGATCACTGTCTCAATTTATTAATTGGAAACTCGGAGGAATGTTCAAGTAAATTAATTATTTTTAGAAACTGGGGAGGGTTAAATTATGCATCGAATGATGTTTAAGTAATTTGTAAATTTAGTGAAAAAATAGTAAGACAGACGGTTAATTTATAAAAAAAAAATATTTTGACAGTGATTATTTGTGACACTTTGAAAATTTTACCGAAATACGTATTTGATGATAACCACTTCTTTGATCAAGAATTTCTTATGGATCATCGATCTCAGTTAATGATCATGATAATTACCAAATATATAGATCTTCGACTGAAACACGAAGGTACAATTTTTAATAGTGAGCAACAGAGGATAAAAATAAGGAATAATAAATTAACTATTTTTAGCGGTCCGTAGCACTTAATAGTATTTTATAAGATTTCACGAATTCAATTTGTGCATAAATAAAGCTCTTAAAAGTTGTCTATTTCCTAATTTCCCGCTTGCTATATTCAGTTACTGAAATAGGTTATTGCCTCTTGAGCATCAGCCAATCACAGCGCTCGGGTAGAAAGAGACAGAGAGGACACTCGGCAACCATCTCTTTCTTTTACCGTATCGCTGTATTCAGTCTCTAGCGCACTCTATTCTTATATCTCTATGTATATATATGATATTGAGTTATTATATACTCTTCTATATAGTTGTGTATACGATTAGTACACGTTACGAACGAGAGATGAGCGACAGTAGGCGCGTGGAGAAAGAGACACAGAGCCAAGCCGAGTTAAACTGGAGATCGTGCCATCCCTCGGATCGCTTCATCGTATCTGTCAAACCTCCAAGAGCGCCACTAGATGTTTCATATCATAGAGCTCTTCGAATGTCAACATAGCACTTGCCAAAAAGCGTCGTAGACAGTACTTGAAGCTGAACACCGTGGCCTCTCATAAGCCATTTAAATAAGGTGCTAGATTCAAAATGCAATTCCATGACGTACCCCATACTGCCAATCGACCGTAAAGCCTATCAACGAACTCAGAAGAGCCTAAGAATTTTTTCTCTAGCTGTCCTGCTGCTCCTTAAAAATTTGTTGCATTGTAGTATTGTACTTAACAACGTTCGTGACAAGCCATAAGTCTTGCATACGCAACTACAAAAGCCTCCTTGGATATATCCTAAGCAATCTTAATATGCATCGTTCTGGTCACAAAAAAAATTAAAATCGCATTACATCCCTTTACGAGCTCCGCTTCCCTGACCCTTAAAAAGAACAGTGAAAGGGGGCTAGCGTGATTCATGTCAATAAACGAAAATAGACACGGTGGCTCCAGCCACATCGACAATAGTGGGGCCTTCTGCTGCTTAGAAGATGTTAAGAGAAGTACAAACATCTTACGCAACGATGTAAGACTTCATATACAACCATCGCACCATAGAGTATCCAAAGTAAACGGCTAATGTTAGAGAGCATGAGCTGAGTATCACTGTGAAGAGTTTGCGAGTGAACTTTTTCTACGAGGTGTCTTACTAACAGACACGTTCTACGTAATATTAGTACGGAAGTTCGTACGTGCTATTACTAAGTATGTGTTAAATAGGGCTCGTTACTTGCCACATGTCGTAGGTCGGTGAAGAAATCTGAGACTTAATTGACCTTTTCCGTTACCGTTAACCGTTTGGTCACGGCAGTTTTCAAAAATTTGTCTGAAAAATCCTTGAATTAAGTGAATTTGTCCCACAACATACATTAATACACCATTTCGGTGTTTATGAGCAAGAAGTGCAAGTACTTTTTTCTGTGTGCCTTATTTTGATCAAAACACAGGTAATATACCCTAGTAAGGTGAATCTATTTTTTCTTTTAACAAAGTAAATGAAGCCTTTTCCCCTTTTTACCCTGCAGGTTTTCTATTTGTATGAAAATGAGTTTCATCAACTTGAGCAGTAATGTTTTAACTGTCGGGTTGCCTGTCAAAAGCAATCGACTCAAACTTGACAGAATCAAAGTTGTATTTCCTAAGACGACTACTTTTGCTTTTTATTTGGATGATGAAAAATGTGTGTGAAGTAAAGGATCATGAAATCAAAGTTGCTATAAGTACAAAAGATTACGAAGTTTTTTATCCTTTACCAACAAAGAGTCTGCTTTCTAATTAAATAGGTATATTTGTAAATTCAAAAACTTGTTAGTTGCATCCTCCTTATCTTGTAGCTTCTCTCGCTAAAATTTCAAGCAAAATAAGAAAGAGAGTTGCTAAGTTAATTGATGCTATGTCCAACACCATACTCAGTCATCAGTACGACAGTAAGCCTGCTAAAACAAGTGTAGATTAATTAAATTAGATTCATAAATATTTAATTTTTTAAATAATTCTACAGATCTTTTAATGTAAAACATCTATTGGCATGCTTAGGAGTTCGACCGACACGATGAAGCGACCCGTGCGATGGCACGATCTACGGTTTAACTCGGCTTGGCTTGGCTTGGCTTGGCTCTCTGTCACTTTCTCCACGCGCTTACTGCCACCCCTCTCTCATTTGTAACGTGTGCTACCTGTATATATAGCTATATAAAAGAGTATATAATAAGTAAATATCAAATATGTATTGTATTTATATAATATACATACACTGAGAAAGAACTCGCGCGTCTGCTGCTCCACAAGTACAGCCGTTGCGCGAATTAACCAAGCAGTCCTTGACTATATCAGTGGCGCATCAACTGCACCACTTGGGCCGACTGAGCGTCCAGTGTGAATCGTCATTACGTACTTAACATAGTGCAGCTACCAAATGTGTCTATAGTCAATCAGCCAGTCCAACATACGGTACAGCACTTGGTATATGGTACAGCAACCCGCATATAAATACTTACTCTTTTCATAACTATTTCATGTAACGTATAGTGCTTCAGTATTTATTGCAGATGTACGTTAAATGAAGGATGGACCACTTCTTTCAAAGATATACAGCATATTCTGATGACTTCATGAAGTGGTGTAATGGTAAATGACTTTTTTTTTTACCTCTCATAACCTTATTTTTATTAGACAGTACATTTATATTAGTATAATATAAGTGATATTCTTCTCTTGCCTTTATTTAAATGAAATAACGGAAATAAGTTTAATTTACAAAAATTAACAACTTTCACCTATATTAACTATATTCATAAATCGTTTGGTATGTATTGCCGGGTTGACAGGGGATTTAAGGTATAGTTAAAAGTTTGTTTAAACAGTATACTGGCTACAATAATAAGGAAAAAATTTTATTTTTGTTATCAGTCACCGTATGCTGGAATTTTTGTTTTTTCATGATAAAAGTGGTAGTATTTGTAAAAAATATTTTAATTCAAATTTTTGATTAAAATGAACAAGTTTTTCAAAATGGAAAATGAAACAAAGTGGCTTTCTGAGTCATAATGCGTTTAAACTTATCGCATTTTGATCGACGAATAAATACAGATACGATTTTATTCTCATGCTTAACGTATGGTACACTGTATGATGCAGTACTTGCGCTAGCCTAACAGCTCAACGCTCAAGCCAGTCTAGTGGTGCAGCTGACGCGCTAGTCTGGTGTCCCGTGCGTTCCAAACAAGCGGCAGCTCAATCGCGCCACCTTAAGGACAGATCACGCGCTAGGTTTCTCTCACTGTACATGCACACATATATAACGTATTGTATGTGTAAAAAAAATTTTCAAATTTTATGGACTCGAAGAATCGAACCCAAATCATGTGGATTGGTAGTCAGGGACCTTATCGGTTGTGCTACGCAGCATGCTGATCTGATCTCTGTTCCTTCTAAAGTAAATAAAGCCTTTTCCCCTTTTTACCCTGCAGGTTTTCCATTTACTATGAAAATTTATGGATACCAACCGAGAAACTTCTGAATTAGAAAAGCGATTTATAATAGGACATTATATATATATATATATAGGTTATTGCCTCTTGAGCATCACCCAATCACAGCACTCGGGCAGCGTTGGGTTAGGCGGATTCAATATCGGAACTTTTTCCCTAGATCGTATATATAGCTATACGATCTAGAGAGAATGTTCCGTCGAGCAGACAGCACAGCAGTGAAGGGGCATTGCCAAAGACGCGCNTTTTGCTAATATCTTTCAACGGTTTGATACACAGAAAAAATAAAAATACCAGCGTGTAGGGTGAATAATTTTCTGCCGATAAGCAATTTGAATTGTGTTTTAACCAGCGCAAAATTTTTAGAAAAAAATAAAAAAGGCATCTTGGCAGTACCTGTAGAAGCACCTTTTAAAATTAAATAAGTCAAATTAGTCAATATTGACTCATTATAAGTAGAAAGTTGTGTACTTATTGAGAGTAAGTGAGATAGAGGGAGCCACTGATCGTCTGCTGTCAAGCTAGCTCTCTATCTCTCTCTTCATTGTACTCATACAGGACTACAGATAGCCCTTTTTTATTGCTTACTTAAATATTCCATGCTTGTAGAGTATGACTAATCAATATTCGAATTAGTATTATTTTTTAATAATTTGTAGAAAGTTTTTTCTTCTCGAACATTATTGTATTACAATATCAATATTTGATCATAATCCAAATTTTTTCTGGGGTTTTCCAGTTGTTTTTCTTCAAACTTTATTTTAACTCATGTTTACTAAACAGCCCACGAAATTCAAGCACGTGTGCAACTACTCACAGTAAACAGGTATCCAAAAAAAAAGAGGAGGCAGAGTAAGCAATACACACAATCATTTGTTACACTAATGTATGTACCTATGTGTAGGTAGGTAGTATAGATATACTTTTTTCCTTGTTTTATTATTCTGTCTTTTTCTCGTTGTCTAAATGCTTATGAACAAAAAAAAATGTAAAAGTAATTCGATTCCTTGTAATCTATAATATTCACTGATTAAAATAAATATTTATAAGTAAACTGTCTTTTTAATATGGAAATATGAAATTAAGTTTATTTAGAGTAAAAGGAGTTAATACTACTTCTATTTTACGCGTTTTTGAGGGGCAGGTGTGCACTCGGTAGAAAAAATAGGATTTGCCACATATGCGACATTGCTCCGTGGCTGCCTCACGTCTCTCGGGCCCTATTTCGCAGGTCCCTTGCAGCCGCAAAATAGCCATAGAGAAGATGGCACTCATCTAACGAAAACTACTTTTTTTATCATAGAGAATGAAAGACTACCTAGTTTAATAACATATTTTGTTAAGTCACATCTTTCGTGGGTCCCGAGACCCACACCTTATTTTTTTTCGTCCTCTTGCAAAAAGAACCTCAGCCAATTTTTGGGTATGCTGGAAACACAAAGGTGTAGATGAAAAAGCTTGTGGGCAGAGTCAAAGTTTTTAACTTATCAAAGTTGAAAAGTTATATTTATAATGATATTTTTCAAATGGCATTAGGAATAATAAAAACTGAAGACAGCTTGTCCTACTGTGAAAAATGTTTCGATTAAGTTAAGTAATTTTTAGGAAGAAATATTAAATTGGCTTACCAGTATCGGGGATGTTGATTCTGATTTTTAGGGGTTTTCTAACAAAGTCTAGTCCACTAATGGCAAGTATCATATTTGTATTTCAACTAGTAAAAAAAAAAAAAACGATACAGACAGCTGATATAGATGCCCTCTCAATGATGAACTGTAGAGGCAATAATACATCAGTCAAGAGTCAAAGTATAAAATTGAAGAAGCCAGATATGTCTTTGCAAATATCACATAGTCTAGTTTCCACTTAAAAGCGAATTGATGTATTCATCAAACCACTACCATTAAGAGAAAGAAATAAAGTTTAAAGTAAGAAATCTGCTTTTACGTGTTCTATTGAAAAAGATAGTACAAAAAAAGTCTTTTTGGTCTTACAGGATGAGACAAAAACAAATCAAGGGAAATGTTAAATAGATTAACATTTATGAATTCCTATATTTAAGAAAGAAGATACATACTTTCATAAAGAAATAATAGGAAATGGAGCCTTCAGTAAGGTAGTGACAGGATCCTTGCTTAGTAGTGATGTAGCCATTAAAGAAACTGATTGAAGTGCTAACAACAAGTATATTTGAAGAGGAATTATGACAATAAATAAGCTTCATCACCTGAATATTATATCTTTAATGGCCGTGGCAATAGATGATTGTAAGTGTTATCTTGTCATGGAGCACTTCAAGAGCCATACCGTAAGACTAGTTTTGATGAAAAAAGGAGTTGGCTACTCGTTAAATGTTAATTAGAGAACTTTCATTGATCGTCAAATATGTATGGCCATTTCTTTTTTTCATGATTTGTCCCCAGCTGTTATCCACAAAGATATAAAGATAGAAAATATCGTAGTGAATGATAATTTAGTCAAAAAAGTTTGTGACTTTGGTTTGAGCTGATTATCATATATACCTCATGAATTGATCACTACTTATGGGTGCAACTTTTACGGCACCCTGCCCTACATGGCTCCAGAAATTTTTTTCCACAACAAACCTGAAAGTATCAAGTCAAATGTATGGGCGCTTGCATGAGTACTGACTAAAATTTACTTAGGAGGTGGAATCTGGAAAACAGAAAGAGGATTTCATATGCAGCGAGTAAAAAAATGGAATCCAAACAGAAACCTGACTTTTCAGCTGCCCCCTCAGTGTTATAGCTTATGTCAAAGGAAAGCTTTGAACACGATCCTCAGAAGAGGCCTAATATTAGCAATCTTTTTCATATTTTAAGGACTTTTAACTTTATTGATTAGGGTAGTAACAGTTTGAAGAAATTTTTTTTAAGTCGTTTAAGAATTCACTTTTTAATAGTTACGTTACTGTTACTGCTGTTTATAGAGCAGGATGTTATCTAAAAGATCAATGTATGTATTTATTTAGTAAAAAAACTCGTGTACATTAAATCATGATTCGATACAGAAATGTTTGTAAATTTTCATTGTATTTAGTTCCCTGTACCTTCAATGACTTCAAAATGTCAGTTATTTTATGAATCATTGTGAATTCTTTTTCATAAGTATAGTTAATTATTACTTCTCATTTCTGGCGTATCTAGCGTCAATGTAGACATAAAATAAGTTTTAAAAAATGACAGCCTACAGTGCTGCTTTTTCAAAAGATTGTGTTCCAAAGTTGTGTTACTAATTGTAAGAAGCTTTAACAGAGTCACTACGCAAAAAAAAAATTTATAACTAGGATGTAAGTTTTCTTTGCTTTTGCGTTACATATTATATTTAAGAAACTGTTAAATTACAATGCAAGCAATTGATTTTATCGACATTTTCCATCCAATACGATATTGCCAAGGTAATTTGACTTTTTTGTTTAAAACAACCATTTGTAGAAAATTGTCATTCGTAGCAATTGAATAAAAGTACCACCTCAACTAGAACTTAAACCTGGAACTCTTTTCTTACCAGGAAAGTGCGTTACCAATTTCGCCATCGAGGTCTCGGTGACTCCTTTTCTCAATTGCTACATTTTATACTTTTTCGGCAATTTTTCAGTCCAACGCTCTGCTTCTATGGTATATAAGAATATGAGAATTTACTTTTATTTATCGAAGGGTAAGTATTAAGTGCGACTAATTAAATTTATTGACATTTCCTATCCTATTTGATATTGCCAAAGCAACTTGACTTTTTTAGTTCAAACTACTGTTTGTAGAAAACTGTCATACATAGCAATTAAAAAAAAGTGCCACCTCTACCGGAACTTGAACCTGGAACTCTTGTCTTACTGGGAAAGTGCGCTTCTAATTTAAAGAATCAAATTTTTTTACTCTCAAGCCATACTTCTTAATTAATTTTTGCTGTAATGACCTGTAACTTAAATTTAAACCAGAGAATTACAGTTTACTATTTCCTGTGGCACATATATCTTCTACATTGCTCTTGTTTAAGTTTTTCTGCTACGAATTCATAAAATACCATGTTCGTTAACTTTTTTTTTCAAGTTTAATTTTACAGTGTCTTTTAAGAAGAAGCCACAGTTTTAAAAAAAATGTTTTTGTAAGAATTCATGAACTTTTATTTTGTGTTCTAAAAAAACTTTATACAAAAGCATAAGCAATTTCCAAGATATATTTTTTATATTTCAGTAGTTAGAAATAAATTACCAACATTTAAGAAGGAAAAAAAAACCTGACGTAAAACTCGCTTGATACGTTTTAACTTATTTGTTCTGCTGGCACTGCTGATCAAGATTATAAACGATAAAATTTGTTAAAAGTGGCCGTTAGGGTGGGGCGACTTTAAGTGGGGAAGTACGGTTTGAAGAGATCAGAGACACTCGCGAGTGACTCGAGCCGTCCCTTTAAGTCGAACAACGATGGTGGCACTGCTTTCGATGTTGCTGGCGTTGTGGCTCCATTTGATTCATCGAAATCCAACTCATCAAAGAGGTGCTGCGATTGAGTGGTAATTCGTAGAGGCGTCGATGAGTTGGTCGCCAGGTTGACTAGTGTGTGTCTAGTTTTTTTTTTTTTTTTTTTTTTTTTTTTTTTTTTTTTTTTTTTTTTTTTTTTNTTATTTCATTAAAGTTTTGACACCGAAACGACGAATTAAAAACGTCGTGTTTCACGCCTACGCGCGCTGTCCACCGCAGCGCTGGGACAGTTGACGTGATTCTCCCCTTATTTTTTACTACAATATTACAAAACACCATCTCTCCTACCCTCGCAGGGGTCTCTTGGACTCGCTTCGGTGACCTTCTCTATGTCGAGAGGTCTCGGGATCTTAAAGTGGGGGTAATACCTGGACTACACTCTGGATGAGCGACTTGGGAGCCTCCAACACCTCTGGGCTCGTAGCAGGAGAGGGTGTAGTAGGTGGAGGCGGCCATTGGGGGGCAAAGGTACTTGGTTTTAAAGGGGTGGTCCGTACCCTCTGAGTGGGATCACTTCTAGTGGGACCGGTGAGAGGTTGGGTTATACCTTTGAAAAAATCTTTAGGGAATTATATAGCCACGTCCCGAGTAGCCTTCCTTGGTCGGAATTCTATGGAGGTGACTACTGCGTATCCTTGGGTGATACAGTCATCTATCTGTTGGCCTGGGGTCGGCTGTCTCCACTCCTGAGTTGAAGGGGGCAAGGTCATAAGCACCCAGATCCAAAGATAGGACTAGGAAAGTTATAACTACACACAACAAACTTATACATAAGTGAATAAAGTCACTATACATGGTACCATCCACCAATCAAAGTTCGAAAAAAGATTCTTGGTAAAAGCAAAAACTTATTCTGCGCACGGACTAACGACGTGCGCCAAACATCGCGCTCTCTCCTACTCTCTGCTAGATGCAGCACCTACTTTTAAGTAGCCAGCACTGCTGTATCTCTCTACCCTGAATTCTTAATAACGACGCAGGTGCTTTGTCTATTACTAAATCAGTTATACTGGTTTTTGTACTCAATAAAAATGTAAGCTTATCACGCACTACGTGTTGCCCATTTCATGACCTGCTTCGCACCTCTGGTTTTCTTGAGCACCAAGAAAAAGCTTTAATGTGATACCAATTTTTTTAATGTATGTCTGTGTGAGGGCAAGTTTTTTTCTTTTTCTTTTGTTTCTTTTTCATTAAATTTTGTTTTCACAAAACAAGAAATTACGGTACCACGTGATTTTAACATATCTGATTTTTTTTAAAAATGGAGCCTAATTTATTGGACCTCAAAATTTAAAATACGAGTAGATAGAAAGAACTACGTACAGTAAGGAGCTTCGTAGGACAATGGCTTAAGTGATTTAATCTCTTTAATACTCCGAAACTCAGAAAATGACTGCGTAAAGCTAGGCTTTACTATTACGTTGAGATCGTGCACAGCTTCTCGACTGATAGAACCTGGCACTAAGACCTTACCTGTTGGAATCTAACCAAATATTGTTTTCTAGGCTAATTATTTGTTTTGTGATCGTTTTACTTATTCATTCAGAATTCTGTTGGTAAATTTATTTGCTCTTACTATACAATCAATCTTTTTCTTTTCAGTAAAATACGGATCTGATAACTCTAGCCTTTTCATATGAGGCCACTCTAATTGCACAACATATTTACCAGGGCTGAAACAAGTAAGGGTTTTCATAATTAACATGAAAAAATTTAAGAAAGCTCTACCATCAACAAATCTAAATGCTACAACCCCTTAACCTAAGGCATCTATTCCACTTTACCTGAATCCAACTATCGAGCACGACGATATCTGTTACTTTCTTCCAAGATCTGTAAGCACAGAGTTTAACACAAAACTTCTCTGGGTCTTGAGATCAATTGAAGTGTAAACTTCGATGGTACTACTGTGCTCCGCAAACAAAATAACGTGAGTTATCGCTAACAATGACAAACTATCGACAGGAGCCCCGTTAGTAGAAATGGGGCCTAGTAAGTTGCCTGATAGACCTCTAACTGGTCAAGGTGTTTTATCAAATTCTTTATCGTTTGTATGTGCAGATTTGAAAGGAAACATCGTATGATGATTCAATTTAAAAGTAAAATATCTTTTTTCAGACAAAAAATTCTTTAAAAAATGGAAATCTTACTAGCAATTTTAATATTATCCTGCAGTTTTGCAAAAGTTGAAATAGTCTGATTAAGGAAAGCTGTTTAGTTATGAACATTTGCACAACGAATGAATTCTTTTAGAAAAAATAAATGATATCACTTAATTTTTTTGTTTAACTTTGATTTAAGACCTATCAACGGACTCCGTAAAGACGATAGCCAATTTATGTTTTCTAGCTCCCCTGGTAGTACGCTGTGCACTTTTTGCTCCTCCTCGAGAAGTGCCCGTATCAAACATTATGTATGCCTGTTTTTATAATCAGGTGTCATCTCTTGATATCACTAATAAGTTCTGCGTAACTCGGACTCTTGGATTTGCTCTTAAGCAAAATTTTGCAATACTTTCGACTCAAAGGATTCCACTTTTGAATTATGCATCATATAATCGAGTTATCTTGCTGTTAAAGTTGGCACTCGATATCTTCTAATGCTTGAACTTATTTTTCCATTTTATTCAAAATTTTAATTAAACCTAGCTAACTTCTTGACAGTACCACGCGCAAATTTATTAGATTCTTAAGATGGTTACACAAGTGTATTTAAGTATGATCAAGTCAGCGTTTCAGTTTCTCGGCATGTCACGAGTTATTACAAGAGAAGTAAACAACTGCTAAAGTGAATCCAACTTTTCATGCTTACCGAAAAAAATAAAGACGGCTCCAGGCAGGTTCAAGCCCAGACCATTCTAATCGTTCTAATCGAGTTTAAGCTTTCACTTAATAACTGGGGACATACGCTGGGCACATAAAGGGGACATGGAGCTAAAGGAGTAGTTCTAACTTACGACACGATATTTGCAAAGGTGTTAAGACTGTCTTAACATAAGTTGAAGTAACTACTATGCAAGGAATATCCTGATGCACTTAACTTGCTCGCGGAGTGCCTAAAGTTAGTCAATTTTATCTGGAGCAGCGTACCAAAGGGTATTTCATCTGCAATCTAGATGATACCAGCACCGTTACGGAAAAAAGTTTCGTTTCTAGTGGTTACGGGGGGGTAGATGGTAATTTGACTCGCGAACTAACTCGGATGTACTAATACCGTTGCAAGTACTGATTTTCGGTTCTTGCTCCGATGGTACCACTACCGTGGCGGATAATGGCATGCACGTTAAACAAACTCAAATACTTTAAAGGATCCACGGGTACCAATACCGTGGGAAATATTGGTGCGCCCGTAAAAAACCTTAATAATTTTCAATGATCCACGGGTACCAATACCGTGGCAAATATTAGTTCGCGCGTAACACACTTAATAATTTTCGATGATCCACGGGTACCAATATTATGATGGGTATTGGTGCACGCGTAACACACTTAATGATTTTCAATGATCCACGTGTACCAATACCGTGGTGAATATTGGTGCACGCGTAACAAACTTAATGATTTTTGGTGATCCACGGGTACCAATACCGTGGCGAATATTAGTGCGCGCGTAACACACTTAATAATTTTCGATGATCCACGGGTACTAATACCGTGACAGATAGTGGTGCCCGCGTAAACAACTTAATAATTCTTGACGGTTTACAAGTAACAGTACCGTGGTGGATGATGGTGCACACGTAAAACAACTAAGTTATGGACGCGACTGAAAAGGATTAAAAAAGGGAAAAGAAGAAATACTAAGAACCTCGTATTTTCACTTTTACACTAACTTTTATTTAAATATAAACTGAAGTACACAGCGAACCAGTACGAGCTGAGGTGCGTAAAGTATTTCAAACGTTACGCGCTCGTGAAGAACTGAGTGATAGTAGAGGCTGGCTCTAACTGTTTAGTAAACCATTCAAGGCTGAGAAACAAAAGTTAACTTGCTTTTCCGGGGCCTGCAGGCCTTGTTATAAGGAGAAGCGGACCTTGGTCACGCACTGGTTCCATAACAATGCCGGAAAGCTTGCTAGGAGAAAATATTGCAAAATTGACGATAGCCCAAAATTCAATTGGCTAGAACTTCTCTCGTTTAGCCACTCAAAAATTGGCACTTCCCACATCCAGTTCACTCTCCTCTTTGCACTTAGAAAAAAAAAGTAGATTCACTTGCTCATGCCCTTCCTTACCCTTTTACATAATAAATTGAGAGAATTTCAATATGCTTTAACCTTAACATTGAGACAGAATATTATTAATATCTTCTAATACTAAACCCTGGTCATCTGCTCGACTATACTTCTTGCGAAAAGAGCGGTCAAAGTTGCTTAACAATTTTATTGATGCTTGGGTAAACAAACGATTGGTTAATTGATAAATAATACTACTATGGTAACGCCAAAACGATGGCTACTGCCGTAATAACTTATAATTATGAAGTAAGTGGTGTCTTAATAATAATAATAATAATAATAATAATGATATTATTAATAATAATAATAAATCATNTAATAATAAAAATAATAATAATAACCGCAACAATGATAATTAGAATGATAATAATAAGAATAGCAGTTGTTTAAATAATGATAGGAATATTAGTGCTTTGCCTGTCGTGAGTAAACATAATTTGTTTTACCAGTAGTTTAAATCTTTATAATGTTACAAAAAAAATACGGATTTTTAATAGAATTTTGATCAACATGTCTTTCTGCTGCTAGTCGTTGGAGAGGAAATCGTCTCATGGTACCCTAGGAAATCAGTAACTCTGTTATTCCTATTAGAGGCAGGCGTACGGACTTTCTCTCTTAGAGTCAAGAAAAAGGAAAGGATTACTTACCATTTTTCTTTACATTGGGGAAAAAGTGTAAGCAATTAACTAGATTACAAACAAGACTATTGCAGTATGTTTATAAAATTATCAATGCAATGCAATAAGGTGACTCAGTAAATCATGACCTTGCAAACTTGAATGGTAAGAATTGGGTAATGCCTTGAAGGTAACTAATGCTGTCTACCAGGTTTGTTATAGTTAATATGTAATATAGTTGTTCGCTAGTGGTGTCATGTGTACTAGTTGTTTGTGACGGCTCTGGCTTTCTTAATGTTTTCGTTTAGTTTTATGTTTTTGTTGTAAGCTATTCTAATGCTAAACTGTATGTTAATCTTTAGTTGTATTTGCCTTTAATATTTTAGTTAAACTGTTCTCAGTTAATCATTGTGCTACAGGTATTTGTAACTTGCAGGTGATTTACCTATTTTCAGATGCACCTTAGTCTTTGCACAAGTGGCTTCAAAACAACATTCCTAGGGAGTGTGCAGGGAAAAAGTATTTGTTTGTAATTTCAGTTTACTGACATTACTCTTCTTTTGTAAGACTGGTTCTAAAGCTTTTGAGAAAAAAATGTTCTGGGAACAGTTTGCTGAGTGTTAACAACTAATTAACCTAGTTAACAGTATGATAAATTTAGTTTACGAACAAGGGTTAGTAGTTTCTTATTTATTTATGTTTATTTATTGGTCCTGCATTTGCCTAGGGTACCTTAAGGTACGAAAAAAACAATGGGGGACCCTGTGGTGAGGAAAAAACAGTGGTCAAAATCTTCACTAGAGCCAATACTATAATTAGGGTTAAAAACGCTTATTCATGTCATCGTAAAAAAAAATTTAGTTTTTGTGTATACATGGGGCTGTGCCTCCCCCTTTCACTCCCGATCTTAGAACTGGTACTAGGGCTTTTAGGAAAAGTCCTGGAAGCAGTTCGCTGAGTACCTGTTCTGGAGGAAAGCGGTACATTGGGTTGTGCACTACTCTTTCATGGGTTATTATGAAATGGCATAAAGTGGGCTCTCGTTTAAGTTGGGGGCATGGGTTTCGGAAGTGATTAGGTTCTTTTTCTGCAAGTATTCTGGTACTGCATTTTGGCTTCTTCTTGCAGTTTGCAGTTCCTGTTTCTTCGGTGATTTAGATGATCTTGTCCCACGAAAAGCAGCAGTTGGGTAAGTGTATTCCAGACTGCGCCGAGCATACGTACTGACCACCCATAAGTTTGGTGTAATAGGTTGCTATTGATCAGTCCTTCTGCTATAGTTATGATTATGTGGATAATTATATAGATGGCTACAAACTCTACACTAGCGTTGCCAAGAGCAGTTAATCTTTTACCCTACGCGCTTCCAGGCATTGTCAGCTAGTTCCTCCAGTGATGCTTCGTTGAGGAGCCTGAAAATGGAGCTTTGATGGTAAATTGCTGGTTGTCTGTGCATGTCTCGGGTGATATCATTAAGAAGCGCTGGCTGCTCAATTGGAAACTTTATTCAATCTCTCAGTCTCTCAAAATCACTAGGGGTGTATATGCCACTTGTTTCCAGGTTTGATGATTCAGCATATTGCCAAGTGGTCTTTGTCATCGGTTTTAAGTTTTGGTGGTACCGTTCCTTTTTACTAGTGGCTCAGCGTAACAGTTTTTTTTTTTTTGCCAGAGTCACCTCAACGGGTATACACTCGATGGTTTAAAGGTCTTCCCTGATAATGGTAGACATGTGGCAAGGCCCTTTCATAATGGTGTAGGCAAACTGGTCATCGGATTAATCAGCTATGGTAAGAGCGTTCTCTAATGCCATGCGTTTAACTCTACAGCGTTGTACCCTAATATCACGGTACAACGATTTAACTTGTGATCTGACATGTCTCTCTGCACAAACGAATTTCAAGTTCATGTACGCGAAGAGATCCATATTTTCGGGATTTCCAAATCCTTTACCTACAAAGGTCTGTCCTTTTCACGTCTTAAAGATAAGGAGCTTAGTGTGTTCAGTCCAAATTACGCTGTATCCGTAGATGTGTTCCATATTTTTCTTTGCTAAAGCAAACGTTGTATCTTCTGATTCAAAAAAGAAGATGACTTCTCCTAGTAGATCGGTAGGGTCTTCGGTACGATCAGCTTGTCCTTCGAAGAGAACGTTGTATATCTCGAAGTTGCAGTTAGTTTAAGGAAGGACTTAACGGTACGTACTACTCCTATCTTGATCTGTACTAAAAAAGCAGCGTGTACCAGAATTCAATATAATTTTATCTTTAAGCAAGTGGACTCTAACATAATATTCCTGAATCTTAACTTGAAGCGTGCTTCGTACCGTTACGTCACTCTAAGAGCCGTAACGATCTGCGTAATATGCTATCTTGCAACCTCCATTGGACGTAAGTAATCTGGCAAAGGTGGTGCGGGGGGGTACTAGTAGTTTTGTTGATCTCAACTTCTTGCAGGATCAGCAGTTCCTTCCTGTATAGCCATGAGAAGTCAATTCTCATGCACTTCTTTCAGTCTATCTCGTCAATGAAATTTGCATCTTTATTATGCACTTCAGAGCTATGAGAATGCATATCACAGTGACGAATGTGACGCTGAATTACCACTTTACATTGTACGACATGTGTCTGCACATAATGGTTTACTTGTAGCAGCTGCATGTAACGCTTTGTTGACTTAACTGTGTCCAGCGGGATATCACAAGGATCAACTACTAGCAATTTTAGGGTGGTAATATTTACAGTTTGTGCACCACAGTCGTATCCTACTAACTCCAGTGATACTGGAGCGATGAAAAATATCAACACGCAGAGTAGCTTCATCTTTTTGGCTGTAATCACGGAAGGTAAGATTACGCATTATTGACGTTTATTGGACAAAGAGAGAGAAAGGAGAAAGAGAAGAGAAGAAAAAATAAGCGGGAATTTAAAAGGCAAGCCCTGCCACGTTCACTGACCTGCAACCTCAGAGCTTTTGCAATCCGATTCACTGGGTTTAGTTTGCTTAAATTTTATTTTCGACAGTCGTAACCTATTTGCATACACTACTCTATGTTCATTACCTACGGAAATTCTCACATTTTGTTAACTTAAGATTTCTAAAATCTCATGGGATCCCGAAAAATGGTCTCCGAATTTATCCTTTTTGACCCTTTTTAACAAAAAACATAATCTTCTACCTTAAATATTTTTTTTTTCTTACCTTTTTATCATAATCTCTTTAGATTGAGGTTTTAAATTTGCTAAATTTGCATGTACTACTTTCCTTATACTAGTTAGCTTAGTTATTAAATTTATAATATAATTGTTATAAGTAGGTAGGCGACCCTCTTTTCTTCGTGGCGTGGATGATAGTAGTCTGGCTAATCTTTCAAATACGACTTTATAAGAGGTGTGCTTGGTAAATTTTTGTATACAAGTATTGTAACTAAGGACGACCAACTCTACCCGTTGGTCCTAATCATTGTCGCTATCGGCGTATTGCTTAAGAAATTTACCAAGTGCGTAATGTAACCTTTTCAGGGATCCATTGGACTGTGCGTGAAAGGCTGTAGTCTTTACTTTTTGAATTTTGAAGCATTTAGTGACTTTTTGCACTAGATTACTCAGGAAATTCCTTCCCTGATGTGTGAGAATGACTTCAGGTGCTCCAAAAATGCAGTTAAAACGTTTTACAAAAGCATCGACGATTGTTACTGAAGTGGCATATTTTAACGGTTCTGCTAAGCAAAACTGAGAAAGTTGATCCTGCACTGTCAGTATGTATTTGTTTCCGTTCTTCGTTTTAGGTAACTGGCCAACAATGTCCAGAGCTACTTTATCGAATACATTTCCAGGTGTATAGGTTATTAGCAGAGGCCGTTTGGTCTTTAGCCGTACTAATTTTCTTGTTTGAAATTCTAAGTACTGTTGAATGCGTCTTTAAATGTCGTCCTTTATTTCTTCCCAGTAATATTCCTGCCATGTACGTCCAAATATTTTGGATGTACCTTATTGGCCTCCAGTAAGAGACTTGTGGGCTTCGTAAAATATTATGTCTTTATCATTGTTGTCAGCATATACTGAAGTATTTTTACAAATTATAACCTCAACAACGCTGTGTGAGAACTTTTCCTTCAATAAGTTTATCACTACTGACCAATGCAAGTTACATATGGTCTGGTTCTTGGCAATACTGACCGTGCTTATATGTTTTTCAATCAGTTTCGTCTTCAGCATTTTATATAGTGCCTTTAATATGGTTTTCATTATAAACTGTGATTTCTTGCCCTTTTCCGTGATGCAGAGCGCTATTTAATTCTTCTTGTTGGTCATTTTTATCATACTAACGCTTTCTAACTCTGTGGGACGAAGTGTGGCTATTTCATTGGTGTCGTACCTGAGTTCCCACCCTCGTACGACACGCGAAGTGTACACGATCGGTCGATTGATCCCAAGTTCTCCTAGGAAAAGGATACCACCTATGGCGTAACTGGACGCGTCGCACGTTATTACGAATGGCTCATTTCAGTCTAGAAATTGCAACAGGGGGGCAGTGCATAAAGCATTTTTGAGTCTCTGGAGAGCGTTTTTTTCTTTATCATTCTAATGAAAGCTTTCATTGATTTGAAGAAGCTTGCTTAATCGATTGGCTTTCCTCGCAAAATTTTGAATAAAACGTCTGTAATATACGGCAAATCCTAAAAATTGTCTTACGTTCATAAGTTTTTACAGGGTAGGAAATGATTTTACTGCTTCTATTTTCTTAGGGTCAGGGTTGAATCCTTTTCCGCTTAATATGTTGCATAAGTATACTTCTTCTTTTTGCATTAGTTTGCATTTGCTGGGTTCCAATTTCCAGTTTGCTTCTTTTATTCTTCCCATTACGAGGTCAAAGAGACGTTTGTGATTGTCAAGGGTTTTTATGTTATGTAAATGACTATGTCGTCCATGTATACGAATATTCCCTTGCTGGGTAATCCGTCGAGAGTTCTTGTCATAGCAGCCTGATACTACACTGCTGCATTACGTAAGCCGAAGGGAATCAAGACGAACTCGTAATGACCATTGGGGTCAAAAACACGGTTTTGTGGGTGTCTTCCAGGTGCAGCAGGATTTGGTGAAAGTCTGACTCACAATTAATAACTGTGTAATATTTAGAGTCCCCGAATAGGTCGAATATATCCGTTATGTTGGAAAGTGGAAAATTCATTGGTATGGTCTTTTTCTTAAGCGGTCTAAAATCAAGTACTACTCATTATTTAGGGGTGCCATCCACGCTTTTTTTGGAAACGATCTTGTTCATTTATGAATTTAAGTATCGCTGGCGAGTGTCTTTGCGCTGTTGCTGCGAGTTTTCCTTTAATTTAACTCGCGGATTTTGCTGTGCGAAAGGTAGGGGGTCACACTCCCGCAAGGAGTGCGTATTTAATACACTTGTGCGAGTGTGTCTGTTCCCCCTTCCCGCGTATTGTATAAAACATTTGATGAGGCTTGCCGCGAGTAGGTCTGGCTCGAGCAGCACGCTTGTGGGACTCTCCCCGTCCAGACTTCGAGCGAAGTAGACGTACCTACGCAACAGCAATTATACTCGAGCAAGCAGTATAACGCAGCAAAGTCGTTTTTCGGGCTAAAGATGTGCCCAAGCAGCAGCAACACCGCAGAGATTTACTACTCCACGCTGGATTTGTAATTTTTAGTATCTTTATCTCTTAAAGGCCTAAACAATAGAGGCAGCATTCAACTAGATAAGAACTGCACGAACGGCTAGCTAATCGTCGTGTCGAGGCAGTGATCTTGTTGAAGCGTTGTAAATTTTATCTGCACGATCGACTCGCTATTCGTCGAATCGGCAGACAAATTTGAAGCGTAGACAGCTCGCTTTGTAAAGCTGATCTAGTCTGAATTTTGAGTATTCTTTGATAGCGTCGCGATATTCCATTATCTCAGAAATTATTGTTAATCTCTTTCTCTTTGGTAAATATATTTGTTGATTGTTTAAAGTAAAACCATTTTGTAAATCCTTTCACTACCCCTCGCAGAAGCTCGAATTTATTCCAGAAAATTAGACAACAAATTTTCACTGTCTTTAACTCGGCAGCAGTCCGAATTTGCCCTGGGTTTTTCCATTCGAGGCTTTCGAAGCTTCTCGAGTCTCGAGAAAAGCCCAGCATATATAAATAAATATACATTTTGGTAGCAGAGCGTGGTTGATTTTCTGGAAAACAGATCTATCGTTGGACGCGGCCGTCATCAAGGCCACCGTGACGTTATCGAGCACGCAATCGTCCAAAACAAATCGCTACCGTCGGAGAGAGAGAGAAAGAGAGAGAGGCATTTGGAGCGCACAAGGAAAGCTATCACCGTCTCCTCTTTGTGAGGATCTTCGTTCCGGTGACCAGGCTTTTCCCCTTCTTCGCAACCTTCACAGCCCCAAGTCAAGCTTGATTCTCGCAGGCCTGTATTCTTCGGCGTTGGACGAGACCAAGTAAAGGGGGAGAGGTGATAGGGACGGTAAGCCTGTGTATACATCGATTTTTTTTCAAAACAAATCAGCGATTGCTAACGCTACGTTGCTATACTACATAGTATTGAGTACCGTTCTATTCTCTTGAATTAGTCATTATGGAAGAGATTTTAAAATCTCAGCTCAGCGGGTACAAACATATCGTGAATTTTTTTGTAAATTCAACGGAAAAGGCAGGTGCAGGGGCACAAACTGCAGATCATTTCAATACGCGTCTAGAGTTGCTCGAGAGATATTGGTCAAGGTTTGAGGAACGACACGATGATTTGCTCAAGTTCGAGGATCAATTGAAAGATAGAGAGTATTTTCGCGACGATCTCTATACTTCGGCCGAAGTTGAGTATTCGAGCGCGCGTGCTAGATTACGTGGTAAGCTAGCAGAGCTAAATCCGCAACCCCCTCAACAGAACCCACCAGCTTCACAGCATTTTGTACAAAATTTTAACGCGTCCTCTTCTCGATTAACACTCCCAAGCATTTCGTTACCTACGTTCTCCGGCAGCCAAGGAGAATGGGAGAGCTTTAAACAGCGATTTTGCTCGCTAATTAAGGATAAGATCGATATCCCGCGAGTAGAAAAACTACAACATTTGCTTAACGCAGTTCAAGGCCAAGCGGCGCAACGTTTAAAGGGTCTTGACGTGATTGAAACCAATTTTGATGTAGCGTGGGACAAGCTAGTACGGCGTTATGACAATCCGCGAATTCGCCTTTTTAATACTCTCGAGAACTTGATACAGCTACCGTTAGTCAAAGCTCGCAATGTTCAGGACTTGAATGATATGATGGACCAAGTCGAGGAAGCTGTTCGAGCGCTTCGTGATCTGACTTGCCCCATTGAGCACTATGATAACTGGTTCGTGCATTGCATTATTAGAAAGCTCGATTTAAACTCTCGAGAGGCGTGGGAGGTTTCGCAGAGTGCAGTTGACGGTTTCTCAAGTTATGACGTGTTATTACGTTTTTTAGAGAAGCGTATTCAAACGTTAGAGCAAGCACGCACTACAACCGAGACCTGTGAACCGCGTGGCAAGAAAGCGAATAATTCGGCTTCTCGTTTTTCCAATCGTGTGACAGCCAATAATGCCCAGACTGTTGAGTCAACAGACTCGAAGTCCGGCCCTTCATGCGATCTTTGTAGAAACAATCACTGGCTGCATCATTGTAGTCAGTTCAATGCTAAAACGCCTTCTCAACGTTTAGAGTTCTGCAAAAAGGCTAAACTTTGTCTTAATTGTTTTAAGAAAGGGCATTTCGCTGACAAATGCACCTCAAAGCATCGGTGTTTTACATGCCGGGCAGCGCATCATACTAAGCTTCATCCGGCTAATTTTCAAATTCAGGATTCAAGCAATCGTGGCTTTCCAAAATCGAATAATAATAATAATGCCACACAGGTCACTGGCGCTGCTGCTACTTCTGCTGATTCGGGCGGTGAAATCGCGTCACATAGTGCCTCTGTAGGAGCAACAGTACTTCTGGCAACGGCCCGCGTTATAGTTGCCAATTCGGCCGGTAAATCTCTAGAAGTTCGCGCATTAATCGATCCCTGTGCAGAAAAATGCTTTATTTCAAAGCGCACGGTGAATTTTCTCAAGCTTGATTCCGAGAAAACTTCGCTTTCGGTGATCGGTGTCGGAGCAGAGACTTCTTCTAGATGCTATTCTATTGCTCACGGTATCCTAAGGACGAACAAAAAACAAAATTTTGCAATGGGTTTTTCGGCTTTAGTTCTTAATGAGCTTACTAGGTGCTTGCCAAAGCAAAAGCTCACGCGAGGGAATTGGCCGCATCTCGAGGGCCTAGATCTAGCAGATCCAGACTATACTGATCCTGCAAAAATCGATGTAATTTTAGGGGCTGATGTTTATCCAGCTTTAATTATGGAAGGTTTGGTCAGGGGTCTAGCAGGTACTCCACTGGCTCAGCAATCGGTATTCGGTTGGTTGCTAACTGGAGCTATCGATTCTGGTAATCCGCAAAGCTCGTCGATTCGCGCGTTTCACACGCACACGGAACCTTCGCTATCTCAACTTGTCTCAAGATTTTGGGAGATAGAAGAAGTTCCTCGTAAGTCCTTGTTGACCGCTGACGAAGAAAAGTGTGAGGAGCTTTTCGCAAATTCGTATTCTCGCAATGAAAACGGTCGTTTTGTAGTTCGTCTACCTTTCGCTAAGAGACCCAATTTTCTTGGCTCTCGTGATATTGCTGCAGCGTGTCTGGCTCGCTCTGAGCGGCGACTGCAGCACAATTCTCAACTTGCTGAGCGCTACAAGGCTTTCATGTGCGAGTATATTGAGCTGCAGCACATGGAGTCTGTTCCGGTATCGCAAATCAACAGGCCCAGTTTTTATATGCCTCATCATGCAGTAGTAAAGCCCGACAATATAGAAAAAATCCGCGTAGTCTTCAACGCGTCGCAAAAATCTCGCAATGGGATCGCCCTTAATGATTTGCTCTTGCCTGGCCCAAAGTTGCAGACCGATATCGCAATAGTCTTAACACTTTGGAGGCAATTTAGATATGTGTTTACTACTGACGTTATCCAGATGTTTAGGCAAATACTGGTACATCCCAAAGATGCGGATTGGCAGCGAATTCTCTGGCGAAAGGATAGCAATCAGCCGTCGAAGGACTACAGATGTACCACGGTGACGTACGGCACTGCGTCTGCTCCATTTTTAGCTCTTCGCGTGATGAAGCAGCTGGCCATCGATGGAGCTGCCGACTATCCAGATGCCGCTGCAATCCTGCAACATACGCTCTATGTTGATGATCTCTTCGCCGGAGCAGACACGGTTGAAGAGGCGCTGCGACGACGTGACCAGCTGATTGCTCTGTTAGGGACTGCTGGTATGGCCCTTAGCAAATGGGCAGCGAATGTACCACAGCTGCTATCAGGTTTGATTTCAACGTCTACGGGTGTGGTGAATGTAAAAGCAGACGAGGTAATATCTACTCTTGGCCTTAAGTGGCTCCCCCAAGAAGATAAATTCATGTTTTCGGTCACCGAAACGCACTCACCATGCGAAGTAACAAAACGCTTAATCTTGTCTGATATTGCTCGTTTGTTCGACCCTCTAGGATGGCTAGCACCAATGATTGTCGTTGCCAAAATCATTATGCAAGATTTGTGGATCGATAAGGTGGACTGGGACGCGCCTACAACGCAGTCTCTGCAAGCTCGATGGTTGCAATTCCGAGCCAATCTTTCAGACGTACCAAGGATCCGAATTCCAAGGTGGATAAACATAAAGGAGAATGACGACTGGCAGCTGCACGGATTCGCCGATGCCTCGCAAAGGGCTTATGCTGCAGCAGTTTACTTAGTGGTGCCTGGGTCTACGCCTATGCTGCTTGTAGCGAAAACCAAGGTCGCGCCTACGAAGGTGCAGTCGCTGCCAAGGCTGGAGCTCTGTGCTGCTACACTGCTATCTCGACTGACGTCGTATCTCCTCAATTCGTTGCATCGTCCACCGACAGCGATCCACTGCTGGTCAGACTCACGAGTTGTACTGGAGTGGTTGAAGGATCATCCGTCCAGGTGGCAAACCTTTATTGCCAACCGCACAAGCGAGATCATCACTCGGATTCCATCAGCTATTTGGAGACATGTGAGATCTGCTGACAACGCTGCGGACTGTGCAACGCGAGGCCTTAGTCCCGCAGACCTTGCTACATTTCGGCTCTGGTGGCACGGACCCGCTTGGCTTCCGCTACCAGAAGCAGCCTGGCCGTCATCCGTCCCTTTGAGCGCTCAAGCCATTGAGGAGACGCATGCTCTTGCAGCCATGGAGAGGAATGACGAGGAAGTCAGTTTGGTCGCAGGTTGCAGCTGTTTGCCGTCGCTGCAAAAGTTTTCTGATTTTGAGAAAATACTGCGCATCTTGGGCTACTGTGGGCGCTGGCTTCGGAAACCAGATGATGAGCCACGAGAAAGTAACAAATTCATCTCACTACGGGAGAGGGCTCTTGCCCAAAATTTTTGTTACAGAGCTATCCAGCAACAACATTATAAGGAGGAGCGAAAGCAATTGCTAGCGAATAAGCTGCTTTCTAAGCGTAGTCCGCTGGCTCGTCTCAGTCCTTTTATCTGCGAACGGGGTTTGATCCGAGTGGGAGGTCGACTACATTATTCGCCGATACCTTACAACGAGAAGCATCCAATTGTGCTACCAGGGGGATGCATTCTGGTCAAACGACTCGTCGAAGAAGTGCACAAGTTAACGCTTCATGGTGGCGCACAACTTATGTTGTCCCATATCTACCGCTCGCTCTGGATCACTCGAGGCCCGGCCGTAGCAGCAGGAGTCTACAGGCGATGCGTCCGCTGCACAAGATTTGATGGCAGATGCTCTGCCCAGCAGATGGGCCCCTTGCCTGCTGACCGAACGACGCCGTCTCGTGCATTTGCCGTTACCGGACTGGATTACGCAGGGCCCATCCCTGTGCTGTTTTCCAGAGGCCGAGGGGCAAAATCTACAAAAGGCTACGTCGCAATATTTATTTGCTTATTTACGCGAGCTGTACATATTGAAATTGTTTCGGATTTATCCACAGATGCTTTTCTTGCAGCTTATGCACGGTTCTGCGCTCGTAGAGGGGTTTGCAAGAAACTTTATTCGGATAACGCAACAACCTTTAAAAAAGCTGATAAGGAGCTGCAAGCGCTCTTCGCCAAGTCGTCACCCTTTATGGACAGCGTGGTATCAACTTTGGCTACCCAATGCACCCAATGGTCGTTCATTCCACCACGTTCCCCACATTTCGGCGGACTCTGGGAAGCGGCGGTGCGTAGTTTCAAGCACCACTTCCGCAGAGTCATCGGAGATCACTCGCTTACCTTCGAGGAGCTGTCGACGTTGGCTGCGAAAATCGAGGCATGCCTTAATTCTAGGCCGCTGTGCCCCCTCAGCACAGATCCCAAAAACGCAGTCGCTCTCACTCCGGCGCATTTTTTGACGGGCTCATCTTTGCTGTCATCTCCGGAGCCGTACGACGAAGCAACTCAGCCCATTTCACTCAACGACCGGTGGAGGTTGCTGGGCAATCTTAGAGACTCCTTTTGGTCACGTTGGAGAAAGGAGGTCCTACATCTTTTGCAGCGTCGAAATAAATGGTTGGACCCAGAGCCAAACTTGCAAAAGGGGGACGTCGTTTTGTTGACGGACGAGCTCTCGCCTCCAACTCAGTGGCGCCTTGGCTTGGTCATCGAAGCACATCCGGGGGCTGACGGGCTTGTGCGAGTTGTCACTGTCAAGACGGCCACATCCACGTTCACTCGTTCAGTAGTGAAGCTTGTGAAACTACCTACTGAGCCAGAGCTTGTCAACTTTTACCACCAACTGCCGACAAAATCCGCTTCGGCTACAGAAAAAAAAATAAAAATGATTGTATAAAATCCAAAGAAGTTAGGTAGCTTTCGCGGCTAGTGTAGTTACTTGAATCTTTTGTAATTTTGTTATTTCTCTATTTTTTTTTTTCTTTTTTTTCTTTCTCATTTACTATAATGTTTTTGTTTGTTTAGCCTCCATGCATTGTAATGCTGCTCAATCTCGATGAGTAACATAGGGATAGCTTCTAATCCGCACATAGGCTTTCCTGTCCCGTTGAAATTAAAAGCTTCTTTTTTTTCTTTCCTTTTTCGATTTATTTTGATTTTTTTGACGCTTGTTGCGTCAAGGCGGGCGATATGTTCATTTATGAATTTAAGTATCGCTGGCGAGTGTCTTTGCGCTGTTGCTGCGAGTTTTCCTTTAATTTAACTCGCGGATTTTGCTGTGCGAAAGGTAGGGGGTCACACTCCCGCAAGGAGTGCGTATTTAATACACTTGTGCGAGTGTGTCTGTTCCCCCTTCCCGCGTATTGTATAAAACATTTGATGAGGCTTGCCGCGAGTAGGTCTGGCTCGAGCAGCACGCTTGTGGGACTCTCCCCGTCCAGACTTCGAGCGAAGTAGACGTACCTACGCAACAGCAATTATACTCGAGCAAGCAGTATAACGCAGCAAAGTCGTTTTTCGGGCTAAAGATGTGCCCAAGCAGCAGCAACACCGCAGAGATTTACTACTCCACGCTGGATTTGTAATTTTTAGTATCTTTATCTCTTAAAGGCCTAAACAATAGAGGCAGCATTCAACTAGATAAGAACTGCACGAACGGCTAGCTAATCGTCGTGTCGAGGCAGTGATCTTGTTGAAGCGTTGTAAATTTTATCTGCACGATCGACTCGCTATTCGTCGAATCGGCAGACAAATTTGAAGCGTAGACAGCTCGCTTTGTAAAGCTGATCTAGTCTGAATTTTGAGTATTCTTTGATAGCGTCGCGATATTCCATTATCTCAGAAATTATTGTTAATCTCTTTCTCTTTGGTAAATATATTTGTTGATTGTTTAAAGTAAAACCATTTTGTAAATCCTTTCACTACCCCTCGCAGAAGCTCGAATTTATTCCAGAAAATTAGACAACAAATTTTCACTGTCTTTAACTCGGCAGCAGTCCGAATTTGCCCTGGATTTTTCCATTCGAGGCTTTCGAAGCTTCTCGAGTCTCGAGAAAAGCCCAGCATATATAAATAAATATACAGATCTATAGAGCTGTACTTTAACCTGATTGCGATCGTCTTACTATGCTATTTTTTAGTAATTCCTGCACTTAACGCTCTGTTTCTGCCTTTAATGCATGAGGTAGCTTGTATTGCTTCGTAACCCCTGGCACGTCGTCAATCGTGGGTATACGGTGGGTTGCTATGTTAGTTGCCGTCAGTTCATCTTCTTTAAGGTGAAAATTCCTGTGGTATCGCCCAATCAGCCCCTTAGCTTAAGCCATTTTACTCTGGCTTTGAGCGATGTTATATTTATTAGATTTTATAGCTGCTCCACTTAGATTGGTAGTTATTGGTATGACTGTTAGTGATTACTTGAAAAAGGTAGATACTAGCTTCACTGACGCCCATATTAGGGATATCTAATTTGTAATATAGCTTGTCAGTTAACTTGAGGAATGTCTCCCTTTCCCTGAAACTGCAAAATTCGCCGTCTAGATTTTCACAACTAAAGGAGTCATCAATCTCCACGTCATCGGGCATAGCATTGTCTATCATTGTTTCACCGTCAGTAGGTGGTTGTATCTTTTCGTATCTTATACTAAGGGGAACTCTATCATCTTATTAAGTCAACAGTTTATTGGAAAAATTAATCCTAACCTTATTGCAAGTAAAGAACTCCACGCCTAAGACTTCTTCAAAAGATGGTTTTAGGTCGTTTGAAATTACTTGAAACTCGGTCTCTAGAGCTCCTAGGCTGATGACTGTATTTCCGAGCGTCTTCATTCGTTTTGCTCCAAAGTCACTTATTACTTTTTAATTATTCGCGTTTATGTGGCAACCTTCTAGGGCTTGGCTATTTTTAATTATACTCACTTTTAAGCCAGTATCTATCAGAAGCTGTCTGGTTGGCTTTTATATATTAAAGTACAGACAGTTTTATAGTACCTTATTTATGTTCAAGCAATAAGTTTCGCGTGGACCACTATTTAGATTGTGTTCAAATTTCGTGACTAAACCAGGGAACTTTAATAATTGGTGCTCAAAGCTCATTTTACACTTCGTGTCTAAAGGAAAACGTATTCCTAGTATACCATTGTAGGGGATGTTAAATAGTTCTTCTACAACATGAAAAGAACCACGAAGTCGAGGACCTTTAGTGTTATTGTCCCGGTAGACGAAGTCATGTCACCATCTATGCCGTAAAAATTCATTACTTTATGTGTGCTGATATATGCATTAGCTGGGATGCTCTCGCGTCTTATCAAATTTTTGTGAGAGCCCAAATCAATCATTAAACTTATAGACTTGGTGCCTGACAGGAAATCTAGGTAGGGCACATACTTTGGCTTAGGGCTCAACTTAAGAGAACTAATTTCTCCAGAATTTGATTTGTATCTGCTGAGTGCGTTAATGATTCGGGGACCCTCAGAGTCACTTCATGACCCGAGCGCCAGACAGGTTTTCTGTTTCATGCGTTTATTATATAGTTGTTTTCTGCATTCCGATATAGTGTGGCCACGGTGGAAGTAGTAGGCGCAGGTTTTAAGGTCTGCTGCAAGGTATCCTTTGTTGTGGCATTGCGTACAACGTGGTTGGGTGTTGGATAGCGGCTAATGCTGTCTGCAGTTGATAGCTGCGTGCCCGACTAGGAGACATATTTGGCAAACTACGTTACTCATCGGGTAGTTACTCGTCATATGGCCCTGGCCTTTGCAAATGTAGCAAGTTATCTAATTTCTGCTTGTTTTTGCACAACTTAAGGTGGTGTTACCTAGAGTGTTGACTAGCTGGCATGTTACCGGCTACGCACCAACTTACCCAGCATTTCTTTGCCACAAATATGTAAAGCACTTGGTGGCTATGTGGCTTAGTTCTTCGCATACTTGACAAGTGATAGAGATTTCTTTTGGCCTCTGTTTGGAAAGGTTAGGGGTATTGTTACTGCTAATTGTTGTAGGGCGTGAATTGCAGTTATCAGTAGTGTGACCCCCCTACTTACATAGCTGGAAAATGGTTCGAGATTCGCAGTCAGCGTCAATATGATCATTAGATTGGCAGAATCGATAGTAGAGAACGTAGTGCCGTTTTTTTAATTGTCAATTTACCCTTACCGGGCCTCTTAATGTTTGTCTCGTTTGTAGTGCTTTTTCTATCTTAATGGTTCTTTTAATTAGGTCGGGTAGAGTTTCATTGTCTAGTGTATTTAATTTGTCTTTAATATATCGGTTGAGTCCGTTCTCGAAACAATCTATTACTTTAAACTGTATGGACGTGACGTACGTGGCTGAAACTACTCCATCATCATTATTCAGCCTTTTTACTTCCAGTATTTGCTGTTGTTAATCGCATATTCTGTTGGCGTAGTAAAGCATTGTTTCTTCGAGTTTTTGGAATTCATTACCCTTCTCACCAAGGAGTTGATTTATTGTTCTGGTGGGAGCGTAAATGGCCTCGATACAGTTTTTTAATTCTTCAATATTTTTAAAGATTACTCTCCTTATGGCAACTCGTGCTTTTCGTATTAATTTACCTCCAATCAGTTTCATAAGATTGGCTTCATCGGCCACGTTTACCATGTTTTTTGCTTCATTGCAGCTTTCTAAAAACATCTTTAACGGTATGTTATTGACGCTAAACTCTTGGACTACCTTAAAAATGTCTTTTAAAGTAATTTCTTGCACCATTGCTATTGGCTCGTTTGTAGACGGGTTGCGCCGAAGTAAATCTTCTGTACCGCCTTGATTTAGGTCGCTGGCATTGAGTGTAGGGGGCCTAGGTTGGTGAGGTTCGATTAGGTTTTTCTGCCGATTTGTGCTTTCTTGAGCGGTATTTATTGTATTCTTAATACCCACTGTAGCCATTTTCTCGGGTTCGGCAAGATTGTTCAAGGGTGGCTCATCGTCAGAAGGGTGTTCCACCATATCCACTGGTTTGTTCTCAGCACTGTCTCCTTGGTTTTCTTTGCTTTTTATTGGTTTCTATAATGGGAAGATTTCGTCGAGATAGGAAAAAGTTGAGTAATTCTAATTATGCGTGGGGCATGCTTGGGCCTTGTAAGGCTTTGAGGCATTAAGTGAGTAAAATGTAATACCTTATCACGCAAGCTTAACTTTACAAACAGTGAAGTTAACTTATTTATGTTAAAATTATTTTTAATGCAGAGTCGCTCGATGACTGTATGCAAGCTAGCATTGTAAGTTCGAAGATTATGGACTTGCTCGCATAGTGATGCGACTGTTGCCCAGTGGTTTTCATCGAACAGCTCTAAAGCATTAAGTCCATCGTTAACTCTAGAGAATATAATAGTGTGTTGATGTAGTGTATCTAAATTACGTCGCATTTTACCTTTGACTTGCTGTATGTGTATTTCTACCTCATAGATGTCATTTACTTCGAGCATGGTTACAACTGGAATATTCAAGAGTGTCACTTCTTGGTTTGCCAACACAGTTTCACGGCCCCAACCCGTTCTCTGACTACATGAAAAAAAAAACTTTTCTTTGACACAGATAACATGGCATTTGTCTAGTTGTTTTTCGTATTTTTGCCGAGTCCGTGAAAAGAGGTCTACCAGTATTACTTCTGGTACGTCAGGTATGTACTGATCAATTTGTTCTAAGTTAAGGTAGTAACCATGAGATTTTATAAAGGTAAGTGGGCTGGAAGAGGGCCACATAAACTCTTAGCTATATGCTGCTGCTCTTAATCTTCTTCCAAAAATCTTGGGGATGGTGTCGAAAGCTACTGGATTGATGCAGCCGCAATCTAGTTTAAAGTACCCTATCGTTTGGCCTCAGCAATCAATCGATTTCCCTATTTTATTGAACTCCTTATGCCAAATGTATACCTTAGTACTGTCACGTCGTATCTTCAGTGCTCTTGAGATTCAACTGGCTGATGCAAAATAAAAATTAAATACTGCCTTTTCGAACTCATTAAATATTTGGGGGCCACGTTTTGTCATGGCATGTACGTGGGTTTTCAAAAATAGTGTTCAATGTTTTATTAAAAGTAAAACAATTCATTATTCAAAATTTATTATTGTTTATTTATAACTTACTGATATAAATATATCTAGTATCATTTATTCATTATATTTCACCCTAATCCGATCTATAGGGGTCGCCATGATCACTAAGATTATATAAGGCGTCTATTAGCTTTTGTTCTCGCCAGAACAATGCCTTGATTTCTCCCCTTAAGGTTTTGAGGTGGTAGCGTATATCCTTGCTTGCTGCTCTAACTCACTGAACCGAGGCTGTGGTTTCTGCCAACAGTTCCAGGGAAATTTTGAAATTCTGAGGGGCTGCTACTTCTGGTTGCGCAGATACCAGCTCCATTGCCACAGGTGCGGCAGAAGCTTCTAGGGCTTTTTTCTAGCTTTCTTTCTACTTTTTATTTTGTTTAACCCACCGAAGTTCTTGTTGACCTCCTTCCTTTAAGATCACGGGCTTAATGCTTCGCTTTTTTACTAAAAAAAGTTTGCGTGCTTGGGTTATTTACTTTTTGAATTATTTATAAATCATTTACTTTTTATTTATTATTATTTCACATACATGTATGTGTGTATATATTTTTTATTATTATTATTTACAAGTCGCAATAGGTGATCAAAACGCTTGTTTTAGGCGGGGAAAAAGAATAAGAGGGTTTTGAGGATGAAATGAATTAATTTATTCAATTTTTGTTTATTATTATTATTGTTTTGTTTGGTGCGTATTTTGGGCTTAAAGTATGGGCACTAAATCGAGCAGGGCCTTGATATGCCCTAACTTCTGCGCTTGAGATGCCTCAGGCCGTTGCCCACCCGTATTCCATTTCCCTAGTGTGATCGGTAAGTCAGGTGCAGTCCAGGATGAAGATGGAGGTGACCCAGCGTTGGGCGTCTTGAAGCAGCTTAGTAGGGCAGTCCTTTTTCATTTTAAGGTCTTTAGTTTGAGTCTGATACTCGACAATTTTCCGGTTATAGCAGAAGCGTTGAAGTTGTACGAGGCGCTAGTGGAGGCAGCAGTAGAGGTGTGTTTTGCTGGTTTTATCACTACCTGGGTGGGTAGTAAGACATCACCAATGACGCGGGGTTATACTGGCAACTCCCTGGCAGCTGTAAACACTGGTTTAGTTTTGTGGTAAAATGGAGGTACTTGTTGTGGTGCTTTACTCCAGTTAAAGTTTTTTCACCATGGAGGCAAGTGATCCCTTATTAACTTGCGGAGGTAATTCTTGTAGTCCAGTTTTGCCCTGCACTCCTTGTTTACCGCGGTGAGCCAAGCTTTGCGGTAGTATTTCTCCAACTTTCTTCTGATGGCTTTGGATGTGGCTTCAGAGATCTACTTGTCCCCAACCTCTCTTAGACGACCAAAATCCCCTGAGGGGGGGGGAGGTAAAATAAAATAAAAGGTTTGAGACTGTAACTTCAAGCTAATAGACACAGAAAAGAGTAAAATCGTTGGCTACTTGTTTAGTTTCTTAGAATTGAGGCCACGAGTTTTCTGAGGGCTGGGTCAAGGCGCTCTACCAGGGCTCTTTGGCAATTGGTGAGCTCATTGACAATGGTCTCAGTTTAATCCAAAATAATTACCACAAGTTGGTCTAGGTCGCCAGTAAGATCTATTATCAGAGGCCCGTTGGTGACTACCACTGTCCTTTTTTCGGGTTGGACCACCTGAATAGGTCTACGATTCTTCGGATACGATTCCGTGTACCAAGAATGCTAAAACAGTGAATTACAATCGAAAGAAATGCTAGACTCGGTAGTTGACCACTCAGTCGACTCTCAACAAAACCATGCAATTCTGAGGCACTGTAAGGCGCTTCGACGTACGTATTTTGCTAAAGTGGCTTGGGTATGGTTCTGAGTACTGAGAATGAAAAAATTTAAATTAAAATAATGGAAAACGAAAGATAAAACGTAGCCGTTGGTCTTTATACAAGTGATTTCAAAACAATATTCCTAGGGAATGTGCTGGGTAAAAGTATTTGTTTGTTATTTTTGTTTCCCAACATTACACTATATCAACGCTTAAAATCAGCAAAGTTCGTATTAGGCTGCGTGACGCGTGCAAAAGCTTGAACTAGTTGTACATTTGATTTTCATTTTTTTTTTTTTTCTCAAGTTTTTCTGTATCCTGTTTCCAAAAGTGACCCAACTAGTATACCACCTTTTCAATATTCTATTGGGAACATTTATTTATACCCAACAAGCAATTTTAAAAACCGATACCAATCCCAACAAAAAATATCCAATGCGTCAGTGAGAGATATAAAGAGAGAAAGAGAGAGAGAGAGAGGGAGAGAGAGAGATTTAGATTTAGATTTAGATTTAGATTTAGATTTCGATTTATTAGGCTAAGGGCCATAGTCCCAGAATAGCCTTGACAAGGTAAGTACATGTCAGACACAGAGATTGATACATTAGAGCTGCATAGCCGCAAAAATATGTATCAGCATAAACAATGGCACAGAAAAACAAGTATAAAGTAAAGTAAAGTAGAACTAAAATTAAAAGAATAATTGAATGAATTTAAAAATAAATAAAAGAAATTCGACACTAGTAATAGGTATAAGAATTAATCCACTATAGACAAAGGATCGTGTAGCTGGTTGTCTCGTGATCGAATTAAATCCAATAGTCTGTGCTTGAAGCTGAGTCTAGAGAAACTCATACGGAGGCTGACAGAAAACCTGTTCCATTCTTTGGCCGCTGCGACAGTGAATGAAGTTTTGAATATGTCCAGAGCGGCTTTGGGTACGAAGAGTTCTTTGGTGTTTGATCTTCTGGAACAGACTGTATCTGATAACGTAATTTTAAACGCAAATCTATCTGCGAGGTAGGTAGGAATTCCAGTCTTGAGGACACAGGCCAACAGACTAAGCATGCAGTAGAGGATCCTGCTACTGAAAGGATGTGATGTTTGCGGTATGCTGGTGTGATGTGTTCCGATTTGCGCATGTTTTCTACAAAGTGAAGAGCGGCATTTTTGCATCGACCTAATTTGGTCGTCATCTCAGCCGAAGGTCCGTAAAGCAACGCTGCACAGTACTCGAGTCGTGGAAAAACCAGTGATTGAACAAGAAGTAGCTTTGTATCACTAGGTATCCAGTCTTTAAGGCGCTTGAGTTTTGAAAGCGCAGTGAAACAGCTGGCAGCGGTGGCAGTGCAATAAGGTCTCATAGTGAGAGATGAGTCGAGGAATACGCCGAGGAGCTTGATGGTGTCACTGGTGTCAATGATGGCCTTGTTCATTTTGATAGGAGGTAGAGTTTGGTGAATTCTATTCTTACATCCCTGGGTTCCAAACCAAATGGCAAACAGTCTTCAGTACATTTACTATTAAGCCGTTCTGCTCGGCCCATTTAGAAATTCGCGAAAATACTAAGTTCACTTGTTCAATAAGACGCTCGGCTTCTTTGACATGGCCATGGAAATGAAA
Source organism: Copidosoma floridanum (assembly GCF_000648655.2). Next base: position 344,826 of record NW_019384196.1, read on the forward strand.
ACAGAAATCATCAGAATAGATGTGTTAGCCACAATCCTGACAGACAGCAAGAAGATCGTTAATAAAAATTGAAAACAGAAGAGGTCCTAGAGCGATTTGATAAGTAAGATTTGATCCATTGCGCGGCAGGGTCTGAGAAACCGTAACACTTGAGCTTATTGACAAGTAGTTCGATGTTAACAAGGTCAAAAGCTCAAGTCTGATCAATGGAGACAAGTAGGGTTATCTGATCCTTATCCATGGCGCTCCGGATATCGTCGACGATGTTAATCAGAGCGGTATGGGTACTATGTCCTGACCTATAGCCCGACTGATGACTATCGAGAATGGTCCTTCTACTTATGTATTCCGAAATTTTGTAGAGAGCGACTGCCTCAAGCAACTTTCCCCCTGCGGCCAGGATGATTATAGGCCTGAAATCCCTAGCAGCAACAGCTTTGTCTTTTTTGGGTATAGGGACGATAGTAGCATGCTTCCACAGAGTAGGAAATATGCCTGTCTGGAGCGACGTGTCAAATATGTAGAGCAAAACCGGCATAATGACTGGGATACATGTCTCGAAAAATCGAACAGGCAGCCCATCAGAGCCACAAGCATTGGACTTAGCTGACTTAATGGCCCTCAGCACTTCCAATTCCTTGACGTGGTTAAAGTAGAATCGTTCATCTAGATCAAATTGAGCGAATTGATGAGGTGATAGTGACACTGGCTCATCGCAGCCCACAAAAACTTGTTCATCTCTGACGGCGAAAAAGGGAGCTGAGCCCTCTTGTGTGTACGTCCACCAAGGCCAATCGACTTGATCCAAATGTAAAAGGGATTAGGTAAAGGTAGGGAAAACACGTGTGCGTCTCTCACCCGCTACGTTTGTCAAGCCACAAGAGGACAACCTCGACATCGCCTCGCCCGCTTCTACAGCCACGTACCCTCGACGAGAAGGCTTACCAGCTAGACACCAGGTCGAGTATTCCTGCTGAGAGGCCAACTGCTAGGCGAGCAGGTGAAAATAAGAGGCTGCGAAAAGCCAGGTAAGCGCAGTGCGTGCGCGAGAATCGTGATAGCCGCGTAATCTCTCTCTGTGTCCGGTCGAATTATCAAAGGCCGTCAGCCCCGAAAGGAAAGCCTTCCTCGACCGCACGGGCTTTGCCGTTAACGCGATCGAGCAAAATACACACACACACACGCGCGCGTATGCTTTTGTACTAGTGCAGACAATATAGTTTCTATTCGTTTGATCGTTAAATGTTTGTTTTGCTTTGCGTGAGCCTTTCCTTGCACAAAGCCCTTCCGTCTACTCTTTCCTTACAAGTTCTTATCCCTAGCAATCTTGGAGTCCAGAAGAAAGCTGTAAGCCAGGCATCGGCCTTATCCTGCCGCCTCCGCGGGCTCGCGCGTAAACACGCGAGCGTCCTGAGCTGAGCCAGAGCTGAGCTGGCCCCTCAGCAAGCAGACGTGAACCAGGAAAAGCGGACTCGCTGTCTAACCCCGCCAGTTGTAACGGGGTGTCCGTATTCACTTATGGCCCTGATAGCCACAAATTAATACTAGGGATACTCTGACTGGGACTGTGTTTCACGAGCACCCGCGGAGACACACTCACGTTACAACGCGGACAGCGAGTCCGCTTTTCCTCGTTCACGTCTGCTTGCTGAGGGGCCAGCTCAGCTCTGGCTCAGCTCAGGACGCTCGCGCGTTAGTGTTTACGCGTGAGCCCGTGGAGGCGGCAGGATAAGACCGATGCCCGGCTTACAGCTCCCTTCTGGACGCCAAAATTGCTATGGATAAAAACCTGTAAGGAAAGAGTAGCCGGAAGGGATTTGTGCAAGGAAAGGCTCACGCAAAGCAAAACAAACATTTAACGATCAAAAGAATATAAACTATATTGTTTGCACTAGTACAAAAGCATACGCGCATGTGTGTATGTATTTCGCTTGATTGCGTTGACGGCAAAGCCCGTACGGTCGAGGAAGACTTTCCTCTCGGGGCCGACGGCCTGCGATAATGCGACCGGGCACAGAGAGAGATTACGCGGCTATTACGATTCTCGCGCACGCACTGCGTTTACCTGGCTTTTCGCAGCCCCTTATTTGCACCTGCTTGCCGAGCAGTTGGCCTCTTAGCAGGAATACTCGACCTGGTGTCTAGCCAGTAAGCCTTCTTGTCGAGGGTACATGGCTGTAGAAGCGGGCGAGGCGATGTCAAGGTTGTCCTCTCGTGGCTTGACAAACGTAGTGGGTGAGAGACGCACACGTGTTTTCTTTACCTATACCTTATCCCTTCTGGCCCAATGGCCAAGAGCGTCCCTCGCTAATACTCATATCAAGACGCTTGTCTCTTCTTTCTCTCTCTCTTTTGGACGCATTATTGCGCTCCCTTACCCTCTTGCTCTCTCTCTGGCCTTTCTTCCTCGCGCAGTCTAGATGAGTGTAAACGGCGTTTGAGTATTAACCGCCTGTTACACCCCTGCCCCAGAAGATTCGTAACCCTGCGGATCTTCTTAATGGAGTCGCTCACCAAACGGCGGAGAGAGGAAGAACAGGATGAGCGTAGGAAGAGCAGTGCAAACATTCATCATAGAATGATAGAATAAAAAAAAAATTTTCTCAACTTTTGCTTGGGCCGTTCTGGCCTTTATTCTCTCCCCCACCCAAGACAGTTTGTGCTTGCCACGAAGCTTTTTCCAACTGCATCCTGTCCTGCAGTGGGAAACCACGGAGGGAGAGGATTTCAACAATTGGGTGTAGAAATGAAAACTCATCTGTAGTATACAATTATTAGATGTGATCATGTATAAAAGAAAAGAAGGACACAATTGTAGCATGTAATTTCAAAAGAGAAGAAAGAAAGAAAAAAAAAAAATTAAATGATAATACGGAAGAAGAAAAAGATGTTCAGCGTGAGGTGCCAGTGGTCAGAAGGACCTCTTGATCTTTAAGGTTTATTGATTTTTGCGATGCCAAGTGCCATCTGGGTAACGCTCCCACATGTTGTGATCCTTTCGGCGTGGGCAGTGGTCAGTACGCTTTACTCAAATAAGTCCACAGCTCTGACAGAAGCCAATTCGCCCTGTGCTGGTGTACTCTGGCCACAGAGCCGTTGGGTCGCTAGCAACGGTGCTCGGGTACCAGGGCCGGCGGCAGGTGTCAGTGGTCGTAGGCTCCTCTGAGGGTGCGCGGTGGCTTTTCCTCAGCTCCTCCTCCAGGCGGTGTTGGCGTGCCTTGAAGTAGGCCAGCGCATCCTCGAAGCCCTCAAAGGCCGCTCTAATGTGTCGGGCTGAAACCTCATGAGCGTTGGAGTCTTCGTGCACTCCATACTTCAGGAGATGTCGATGCGTTGCACTCAGGAACTCCGTAACCTTTGCCCTGGTTTCTCCGAGAGCGCAAGCGGCACTCTCCTATAGACGGTTTATCTCAGCCACGCTTCTTTTCCGCGCCAAATCATGAGGCGTAGGGACCGGTGCGTGTAGCTCCTGAGTTGCAAAGGCTGCCTCTGAGCAGGGTGCGTTATTCTCAGCAGGGGTAGCCTGTGTGGCTTGATCCTCGCTTCTAGCGTCACCTGGTTGCTCAGTGTAGGCAGCGTCTTCGGCCAGAATGACCTCCGTGACTTCGAAGGCGGGTATGCCAGCTTCTGAAGTGACGACCTCCATGGGGTCGATGACGAGTATACTTGCCTCTGCTGGGCTGGCGTCTAGGGCCTCAGTTGCCGACGCAATGTTTTCGGTCAGCGCGGCCGCTGTGTGAGTGGCCGGCACACCGATCTCTGCCAGAGTTTTTTCCATGGCCTCACTGGCTGGCGCTTCACTTTCGGCTTGGGTAGCCTCAGCGACCTTGGAGGTTGAGACTGCGCTTACTGCCGGGGCGACCTCCACGGACTCGGTGGCTGGCGTATCATCTCTGGCCGGAGTGGCCTCCTCATTCCCGCGGGCGGGTAAGCTGTCTTCCGAAGGGATGAACTCCATGGGCTCAGCGGCCTGGCATTCACTTGCTGCATCATCGGGTTTCACCGTGGTTGCGGCATCCTCAGTATTGACCGTCTCCCCTGTGGTCTCATACCACTCGCTTGACTGGTCCATGACGGAAGCGTCAGCCCATGAGATGTCCAGCTCGTCCACGTAGGTGAGGGATCTCACCTCGTCAGTCCTTGCGTGTGTATGTGGCCGGTCAGCGTCCTCTGCGTCGGATAGCGGGTAGTCTGGCCAGGATGGCCCTAGGCGGGTGAGGCAAACCGTGAGATCATCTGCTTCCGTTAGCCAGTCTACGACCAGTGGCTCAACGGGGACGTAACTGGAGGGTACCGTCATCTCTGCGAGCTTCTCTTGTTCGTCCAAGTGCGTACCCCTCAGCCGTTCTTCTATCTCGTTCTCAGGGGCTTGGTCCATTACTGAAAGGTGGTAGTGAAAAATAGATGAGGCAAATGATGAAAACAGTTATGCGAGTAATTAATGAAATGTATGAAATGACGCATAAATGGAGTAGGAATGAATAAGAATAATAATAAAAAGGATTGGAGCGCGCAACTAGTAAGCCGACGCAGCGGCTTTCTTCGGGCGCCCCCTCTTGCGCTTTCCTGGCGCGTTGACCTGCAGCGGATGGTCTACCTTTTTCTCAGGTTTTGTCGACTCGTTGGCCTGTACACCCGGGTTTTTAGGCGGGCGCCCGCGCCTCCGCTTGACGGGTCCCGCAGCTTCGCTAGGATTTACAAGGTTATTCGACGGCGGGGCATTGGTCTTCGGGGTTGTAAGGGGCCTTTTTCGCCATTGGCTCCGACTTCTATTTACAGACTCGTCATCGCACATATCCTCCGTAGTTACGCTCGCTCCCAGCGGGTCGCGCTTCGCCGGTTCTTCGTTCTCTAACGGTGGTAGGGATAACTCTGCAGATTTTTCGTCTTCTTCGCTCTCTGAAGTGTCTTCACTTGTCGAGTAGGCCTTTAGTTGTTGCACATGAACAGGGCCTTCTTTCACGCCTTCAGCGTTCATTAGCTCGTATGAGTTGGAGCCGGTATTCTTAAGGATGGTGCACGGGCCAACGAATTTTGGTGCCAGTTTCACCGCAAAGTTCTTACTGGCCAAGGATAGAACTCGATTCTCCTTCCAGACTTTAACACCGGCCTGGAATTGTACGTCACGCCGGCGCACATTATATTACTCGGCCTGTTGCTCTTGGGCTCGCCTCACAGCATCGTAGGCTTCTTCGTGCAGGAGTGGCAGAAGAGTCATGCGATCCTTCCATTCCTCGATGGCTTGCTGACCGAGAGAGTTTATTGCCGTGTGGTCCGCTTGCTGCTTCAGAGCGTTTGGAGCCAGTGGCTCGCAGCCGTGGTTGAGCATAGTCAGGCTCGAGCCTGTGAATTGGTGTTTGCTTGTATACTAGGCAAACACGAGCTCGGCAAGCTTTCTATCCAGGGAATAATGGTCTTTTTTGATGAAAGACTTGATCATTTTTTTGAAGACCCTATTGACTCGTTCCACTGGGTTTCCCTGTGGATCGTATGCGGGCGTGTAACAGTGTGTAATATTCCGTTCCCGCAAATAGTTGTCGATTAGGCGGTTTTTAAACTCCGTCCCATTATCGGTAAGGAGCTCCAGCACCGCACCGAATCGCCAAATAATTCTCTCTTCGAAGGCACTTAGTACAGCCTTCGGATTGGCTTTTCGCAGGGGTACACACTCAATCCACCTAGTGAACAGATCTTCAAAAATCAAAATATACTCGTATCCGTGCGGGCTGCATGGTAAAGGACCCATTATGTCGGCCGCGACAACCTGCTACGGGCCAGGAATTACGCGCCTGCCCATCAGACCCGCTGGCAGCTTTTGTTCTACTTTAAGCTGCTGGCAGACCCGACACTTCCTCACGTACTTGGCTGTGCTTTGATAATATTTAGGCCAGTAGTAGTGTTAGGCAAGGCGCGTGAAGGTCTTCTCTCGACCAAGATGGCCTGCAAACGCCAGAAACGATTAGGTATAGGTAGAGAAAACACGTGTACGTCTCTCTCCCGCTACGTTTGTCAAGCCACGAGAGGACAACCTCGACATCGCCTCGCCCGCTTCTACAGCCACGTACCCTTAACGAGAAGGCTTACCGGCTAGACACCAGGTCGAGTATTCCTGCTGAGAGGCCAACTGCTAGGCGAGCAGGTGCAAATAAGAGGCTGCGAAGAGCCAGGTCAGCGCAGTGCGTGCGCGAGAATCGTAATAGCCGCGTAATCTCTCTCTGTGCCCGGTCGAATTATCACAGGCCGTCGGTCCCGAGAGGAAAGCCTTCCTTGACCGCATGGGCTTTGCCGTCAACGCGATTGAGCGAAATACACACACACACACGCGCGTATGCTTTTGTACTTGTGCAGACAATACAGTTTTTATTCTTTTGATCGTTAAATGTTTGTTTTGCTTTGCGTGAGCCTTTCCTTGCACGAAGCCCTTCCGGCTACTCTTTCCTTACAGGTTCTTATCCATAGCAATCTTGGCGTCCAGAAGGGCATCGGCCTTATCCTGCCGCCTCCACGGGCTCGCGCGTAAACACCAACGCGCGAGCATCCTGAGCTGAGCCAGAGCTTAGCTGGCCCCTCAGCAAGCAGACCTGAACGAGGAAAAGCGGACTCGCTGTCCGCGTTGTAACGCGAGTGTGTCTCCGCGGGTGCTCGTGAAACACAGTCCCGGTCAGAGTATCCCTAGTATTTATTTGTTGCTATCAAGGCCATAAGTAAATACGGACACCCCGTTACAACAGAGAGAGAGAGAGAGAGAGAGAGAGAGAGAGAAAGAGAGAGAGAGTGAAAACTTTTATACAGCTGATTTTTCTGACTTGTAGTCACCACCACAATCCCCACTTTTACCTCCGTTTAGCCGTTTTAATGCTGAGGAACGCAGATTATGAGTAAATACTATGAAAGAGCAACGAAAAAGCTATCAGCACCTGTGTCCACACCCCTTGTTACTCCATGTAAAAACTATTGAAGAAAAAGGCTTGAAACTATTTTTGGAGCGTCAAGAGTAGAAGCAGCTTTGTTTAGGCCACATGACGATTGGTGTAAACGTAAACACACGTATTTTCAGTGTTCCTAGATAATTCTTCATTTATTAAACGGCCTGAAAAACCAAACAGGGGTATGAAAATGAAGGAAGCAAAGGCCATGCAAATAATTTGGCTAAATACTGTTAAAAAATATTAACTCATAGTCGACCACACTTTGCTACCACAAATCATAGTGTTAGTTTGATTTACAATAGTAACATAAAAGGACACAAAGATGTTGCGCGACTTTATAGTTGTGAAAAAATCACATTATTCTAACAGAAAACAATCATTTTACCTAACTAATATTTATTACAACTACGGCTATATACATATTTACAGAGCTAACTCAGCTTAAATAGATGATTAAGTTACGATTGATTTCTATAAGTTGATAATAAGTTGGATTGATAACAATAATATAACGTTAAACTAAGTTGATCAAAAATATGTAAAGGTAAAAATCAAATACAAAACACCTGTAAAATATTTAATGTGAATAACTGTCAAGCTATATTCGCTGAATTTGTTAATTAATTAAGGTCTCAAAGGCAAAAAAGCGAGTAATCTAAACGGTCCACGTGGGATATGACAAAGCAAAAGCTGAGTTGCCGCAAAAAAGAAGAGGTTTCGGGCAATAGGCAACTTTAAACAATAATAATAACAGTACTCTTGACCTGTTTTTTCAATTGAGCAAATTCAGCTCTGATGGCCCAAGCCACAATGATATGTAAGAAACAAAGACTCAAACGACAATTATGACTAGGGGTTGTGGGTATGTTTGTTTGAGCTTAGTAATAGAGAGTCTCAGAAGACCTTAAAAGTATTAAAAAATTTAATAAATAAGTTTCTATTTTTAAGTGTATCTGAATGACTCTTACTACCCCAAAGAATGTATGCAGACGATAGGTTACATAAGTGCAATAAGTAGTTAAATCCTTATAGGATTTTATAAGCATTTATATACTACTTAAGTGTGCAAAAAAAAAAATAAATGCTGTTGCTGCTTCTCTTTTTATACGTGAGTGTGTTAGCCTCAAACTCCAGCACTACTTATAGCTGAGCAATGAACTAACGCATACTTAAGTATTAACTTTATACTGCAGATGGCTTACTAGTGATTTCCTTTCAGCCATGTCACTTGCATACTGTTGATAAATACGTGTAAAGTCCAAAATTTACTTCTGATACAATTTTTAGTATAGATAGAAAGTTGATTTATTAGTAAGGATTATTAGGTAGGATGGCATAGTGATACTATAACATTAATATACAACACATTAAAGTTTAACATTAAATGAAAGATGCTCTTCTCAATGAAAATTATATTTTTATTAATGTTTTATTGTTTTAATTGTAACAAATCTTATACACAGAAAGTAATAATTTTTTTACAATACAAACTTGACACTAAGCTTACTCACTACACCAGCCACAGTTCCAGTAAAATTTCAAATATTCTAAACCCTAAAGTTATATTAAAAACAACGTAAAACCGTTTAACTTGTATTATAGATTACTACAATACAAACTTTAGCAATCAATAGAAAAGTTAAGATATTGAATAAATCACAGTACACAACTATATTAATACAAAGTCTTAACGGTCGGTAAGTTTATAATAGATGGCGCACTTGAGCTTAAAAGAAGCCTTTAGTATTTCTGCGAATTCAAATTTTACTTATACAGTTGCTTAGTTATATATCAAAGTCGTACCCATAATACATGATTTTTTATCAGCTACAGTAAGCCTTCTTTTCTGCACATGCTGATCATAAAGATATCGTACAGAAAGGATCTTTATCAAATGACCTTGGCCTTAATCATTTGTTATAAAAAGCATAGTTACAGTTCCTTAGATTTGTAATTGTAAGCGAATATATTTAAAGAGTCTTAAAAATAAATTATTTAAGTTAAAGTATAAAACTGTACGTAAAACAACAGTATTTTGTGTCACGTACAGTCAATTAATGTGTAAAATCTTATATAAGTAATACCCAACAACGCTTTGCCTTAACTGGCTGAACGGTTATGTAGCAGATGATTAAAATGAGTACGACGAAAACACTGATAATGAAATCTTCAAGTTATTGTTATTATTTACAATCATGTTAACAAGAAGATAGCACGTGAAGCGTGCAAAAATCAAATCACTGTCAATATGTGTATGTGAGTATACATATATATATGAACTCATTTTTTTTATTTCCTTATGCACAACGATAGCATAAAAATTTTGCTTTTAAAACATAACAGTAACATTATGGTGGATGCTTATGTATTTAACCATAAGTGGTATGTATATTTATGAAATATGAGTTATTAGAAAACGGAAAAAAGAAGAATTATGCATTAACACATTACTCGTATACACCTAATGGAAGAAATAAGTAATTTTTACTCAATCAGAAGAGCATTTTTATGAAATAAGGACTATCACACGTAATATTACAAAGAAAACATTAGCGATCTTGAAAAAATCCTAAGTTATCACTTCTTTTCCTCACAGAACCAACGATAGTCCTGAAGAGGCCGTCAGCATAATGGTGGAATATTGATTATATGTATTGACAATTCCTTAAATGAATAGCCATGCTTAAAAGTACTAGGCTTAAGATGATATAAGTATTAATAATGACATAAGAGCAAGTAAGAACAGTTCATGGATATGTGTTAACTACTCAGATATGGTTAAAAATTTACATTATTAATCAACATAAACATGTACTTCTCCTTAAGAGGAAAAATGTTTATGTCAACTAAACAAGCTTAGAACTAGAGTTTTTGGTCTAGCTTTATCTAAATTTGTTTATCATTTGCACAATATTTTCAAGAAATTAAAATATAGATCAAAGAATTAGAAAGCTTTTATCTTAACTTCTAATTTTTATATACAAGAAACAAATTATTGTTCTGCTAATACTAAGACATGTACACCAATAGATACTTTAAAATAAAAAATGTCAGCATTTAACAGTTTTTTTATGTATGACAGTAACGGTTTTTTTGTTTAGAACCTTACAAATGTTATTATGCCTGACTTTGCTATTTTCAATGACAAACTAGGAGCAGAATTGAATTCCACACCTTTTCTGGATTCTTGATTTATTTCCAATTTTTTAAAATCTTTGGATTGCACTTTGACTCTTAATAGGTTTAACAAGGTTTTCTGCAAAAATATGAATAAGCTGTGTCCTAATGCTTTAAATGATCAAAAAGTTAATAATTATAGTATTTCTTATTTTTACGATAATGAATGTAACTAAAATTTTATTAAAAGATCATAATGAACTAATAAATATCATGGCAGACCACGTAGGTACTACTGTTGTCTTATATAGCAAAAATTACTTCTGTCACGTCAATGCCATTTTGTCCAATTATTCTTTTTTCATCAAATAAAATCAAACTAATAGTAAAGGACTCCTTTCTCAGCTAGTTTCTTTTGTCAAAAATGTTTTTAAAAGAACGGTTGGACAGGGGTGTTTTCAGTGCAGTTAATATTCCTGTACTTGATATTTCCAACTCAAATTATCGTCATCTGTCCAAGGTGAAACTTATGGCATTACCAAGGCTCATTAAAATGGTCTTTTTTTCAGATAAATTACGTTTTTAAAAGGTTTTCTCATTTTTCAACTTAACAATTGGTTTCCGTCATTTATTACAAAATTCTTAAACAAATCTTAATTTTCTGTTAGGAAATCTTATAACGTTAAGGAGAAAAGTGAAAAATAAGCAATTTCGGATAATTATTCTTTCATTGCCTGTAATGTTGTATCTCTATACACTAATCTTTCTTCTTTCTTAACTACAAGTTGTATTATACGTAAAACAAACTATTTTTTCGGCCTCTCAGCTATTAAAAGAGCACAGTTTTCGGATAAAAATAATTTTCTTATCAACTCTAATCGTTTCTCTTTAATGAAAACGTTTACAAGCAATGCTATGAAATTCTCATGATAGGTTGTTGCTCTCCCTGGTTCACGGAAATTGCTTCAAAATCCTTGAAGAGCTCAGTCTTAAATTGATGCTGGGAGTCTGGCTTGCTGTTCTTAAGATATGTTGATGATTGTCTACTAGTGTCAAAAATTACTCCAATAAATAATATTCTGAACTTTTTTAACAGTTTAAGCCCCCTTATACAGTTTGTAGATAAATTTTAAGTTAAAACTTTAATTTCCTTTAAGATATTTAAAGAACACGTTTTTTTAAGTCCACTAGAGCCATAGATTAATACAAAAAATCTTCAGCCTCCAGTAGATGGCTTATTTTTCGTTCACATAACCCTAAATACCAGAAGATCACTAATGCTTGGTCTTTCCTTGACAAAGCTTTTAAACTTGCAGATCCATCTTTTAGATCGAAAAATATTGCAGTAGCTTGTCAGACTCTTGCCAAGAATGCTTATCTTCCATACTTAAATGACAAATACATAAAAGCTAAAATTTTTTTAACAGACGGAAAAAGAGTTCCCAGGAATCTTACATTCTAAACCTTCAAAAACGCATTGCACATGTTGATTCTTATTCGATGAGCTCGTCAGTTCCAAGCAGGAATGTGTTTCTTGTTTCTCCCTGTTTTCTGCCTATGGAGACAAGTCTTTAAAGGTCCTGATCCAAATACAATATTTGTTTTACTTACACAGTCTGTCCATGATTTACTAACGTTATAAGGTTAGAAAACAACTCAATAAATGAGTATGATACGAGTTGCATTGTCTATGAAACCTTATGCAAGTGCAGATTATGTTACAAGTGCTAAAGTAAGAGATACATACGTGGGTCTTTGTGTGAGCACGATCGTTTCATTAAAAACAGGGACAAAATGTCGGCTTCGCATAAAAATTTCAAACAGTGTCCGCAGGACTTCGATTGTGAGAGAGCAGTGATTCCTGATTAAGAACGTAATTAATACGAGCGCTAATTCTTTGAATTAATTCTTACAACATTAGCGAATAATAATGTTAATAGACCATTAGATACACAGATCCTTAAAAATTTTAACAAGAATTTTATTTCAAATTAAAAATAAAATAAGAATAAAGTAATAGTTTCTATTAGTACATTATTATATTTATAACACAATTTAATATTCTATACTGATCATAGATTGATTTTACACAATTTTTACACGTCTCTTTTACATTCCTCTAAGATGAATTAAGTTTTGGCTCTAGCCTTAAATTTTTTTGTCTGTTAACACGTGTGTGCTATGTTTATATGACTTTAAGACATATTAATTTGTTTACTTAACTTTGATAATGGCTAAGGTAATTTCTGTCATACGTTGGGAGTCATTAGACGCTATCAGTATCCTATCTACGTGCTGTCTTAACACCCGTACAGTTAGTTAATGTTTTGAAACAAGTTGTTTGTATAGATTTATTGTTTTTTCTTGTTTACTTCTGATAGAGTGTTGTTTATGTACAGTTATAATTTTTTCATCCTTAGGAGGCCGTCATCATAGTGGCAAAATATATATTTATCATATGTGTTGACGATAACTTCAAAAAGTAGTCATGCTCCAAAATACTAAGTTGTTAGCCTTATTATCATTTATGATGAAAAATAACCATATGAAAAAAATTTATAGATATTCTTCATATTGCTTAACTGATTAACAAATATGTGTAAAGAATATGTAAGTTCTATTATTTAAATAGATGGTAATAGAAAAACAGCAATTATATGAATTATTTCTAGAGAACAAAATTGTAACAAAATCTAACGAAAACATTAAGGATGAATTAAAAAAGATTTTCTGGTTACCTTGCTTTTGTGTACGTGTTGGTGTTCAAATCCACTTCCAAACTCTGGCTCACTAAAATAACTTGGATCATCCCAATGTGGAAAGAGAGTTAAGTTCTCAGTACTGTCATGAATTCTAGAGCTTTCGGTTATTCCTGAAAATCCATCGCTTTCAAACAGCCTAAGAACGCTACGATCTTTTATATCTCGTAAATGTGATCTAAAAAAAAGCAATCAAAAGTTACAAAATGAAATAAGCATAATAAATTTACAAATCTTTATCTTTGAAAGTAATACTTAGGATACCTTACTTGTAGAAAAGTTTGAGCTAACTCCTTATCTTTTATACTGACAGTTAAACATAGATTAAAGGTAACTTTCCTTATGTTACACTTATTGAGTCCTTAAGTGCAATAAATAAAATTAGAGACTAATGATAGGTCAAAATTTTTCTTGATCCTATAAACAGTTATTACAGTATAGTTCAATTTTTTAGAATCTTACAGTATCATTTAGACTTTTCATCACTCATTAACATTGAGAGTTTTGATGCGTATACGTGCCTTACACTTACACTTTTTTAAACGTAAGGAAATTTAATTTCATACAAAAAAGAGTGATAGAAACTATCTATACGGTAGGAAAAGTTATGAGGGAAGGGGCCATGAATGCTTGAGGTTACGAAGGTCTTGACACTAGGACGATAAAAGCAAGATAGTAGTTCTTTGTTTGGCAAACTAGTGAGCAGGTCAGCTGGCAGTTACAAGTCAATTATATTACAATAACAATACCATTTGTCAATCAAGAAAAATTTTCAAGATTTGATAACTTGTATAAAAATTATAATTTTACAGCAATTCTAAAAGTATCAAAAAGTTTTAATAAATTTGTAAAGTTGGGTAAGGATTTAAAAATAACTTTTAAAAACGCAACTCGTGTATACCAAATAAGATGTAACGATTATTTGGTTGGAAATGTAGGAAAGACAAAGAGAGAATTACAAGATAGAATGAATGAACATAAACACGAATCTTACTCTAAATCTGTAATTTACAAGCACATGCAATTTCACAGACATGAGTTTGATTGAAAAAAGGGAAAGATTCTCAACAAAAAAGCAGTTTAGAAGAAACAGATCTTCGCAGAAATAATTTTTATTAACTTGACTAATGATGCTATCAATAAATTTGAAGATGTCCAACATCCAAGCAAAATAAATCTTACTAAAGCAGATAAAGGTAAGTTCACCATTGTCATTGACAGAGGATATAACATTAATAGAGTAGTAGTAATGTTAAGTGATGATAAAAATTTTTTCCGCCCTCGGGTGGTTTTGGGAGGCTGGTACTTCCTCGGGCAAAAAAGCAGTTTTCCGATACTCGTTCGGAAAGTCTCCTTTACAAACCTCGTTACGGGCCTCGCCTTCGGCTCGAGCCGCAAACCTCTCTGTTCGGAAACAAAGACTTTTCAAACTCGTAAGAAAACTTCTATTTTTCACTTAGATGAGTCCTTTTTATAAATACTTTCATCAAAATTTTTGACTCCATCAAAAATACCGTATTTATCTTACTTTCTTACAAAACTTTTATTATCCCTAATTAATTTTTACAAAGAAATATTTTTTAAGTGCTAGTGACTAATAAAAAATAACAAAAAAGACTTTCCTGTCAATATTATTGCCTTGACATTAAGTTTACCTACTTATAGTTTTAAAAAATTTCTTTCTGATTTCTTAATTAATAATACTTCACTGACAAAGTCAAATGAAAAATAGTTTAGTTATGAGTCGAGGAATAAGTGTAGAAACATTGATATTTTACTTAGTCACACACTTAACAGTCTATATGTAGTATGCTTACTTACGTGTTCTTATACAAGTAAAACCATAATCAGATACGTAATAAAGTTTTTGAAAATTTTAAATTCGTAAAACCAATGTTTCTACGCATAAATTTTGCAAAGGTGCTTCTTTTGTTTGAAATCCAACTTTTTTCAATTAAACAATAAGTATTGTAAAAAAGTTTTCGGCTCACTAACAAAAAGTCTTTAAAGTACGTTACTGTGTAATCTTTTTATGTGTTTACTTCAAATGTCATGTATAATGAAGTTCTGTTTTAATGTTTCACTGAATGTACGCTATGTTGATTATATTCTCATTTGTGTGCCTACTAAATACATTAACTACACTGAAAACATTTTCCATAGGTATTATCCTGGAGAACACTTGACTGTCGGGACATGTTATAACAATAGCATTAGTTTTCTAGATTCAGAAATTGTAATTCAATAAAATAGTACAGTACTAATCAATTAGTATCAAAACCCCCACACTTAAGCTGATATTTGAATTTTCTGTCCCACTATCCAATGCAACATAAAGTAGGTATCATTTACACACTAGTAGACTTTTTTATTAAACAAGCAGACACTCAATTTTATAATGATGATTTAAAAGTAATTGATGAATTTTGATTAGCTAAAAACTATTCTTAATAATTTATAGATAAGTTTTATAACAAAAGAAAAAATACCTTAAAAAACATAAACATGATTGAAAATTGCCAGAAAAACAATAATAGTTAAAAACTTATCTTATCATTACACTGCACTCCCCTCTAGCACGGCCCTATTAAACACTTTTGTAAGACGCTTTACGTTAGTCTTGTATACAGTTTAAACAATACATTGAATTCCATCATTTCACTTGGAAAAGATGTAACCGAGCCACTCGATAAAAATAATTTCGTTTACCACATACCATTTGCGAATTTCAACTGCTCTTATGTCGGTCAAACATCGAGAGCTGTAAAATTATGAATGGCAGAATATAAAAGAGACATCGAGAAAAAAAAAGATACATCAGTACTATTTCAATATAGCATTGAACTTACATTCAACTTTAATTTTGAAAAAATAAAAATTTTAGACACAGAACAAAATTATAAAAAGTGCCTTTTTTCCGAAATATTAAATATTCATCATTTTTATAATAATATTAATAGACCACAAGATACAAAAAAGCTGAAAAATCTTTATAAGTCTCCAATTAAGTTCATTAGGAAAGGAGACTAACTTAATGTACATGATTTGAGGGCCCCTTTTATTTTTAGTATTAGGGAAACATGATCTGTTTGCGTGTGTCTTACGAAGAACTGCTTGCAATTCTTATTTGATTGTATTATTAACGTATACTATGTCATTTGTATTTGTGCAAGGTATAAAAGCAACTAAACTTGAAACTCTTACTACATTACAATTTTACATCCCTCTCTTAAGAGTCACAGGTATATTATCAACTCAACTAACTTTGCATTCATTGTAATTTTTTAAAATTTGTATTGTAAAGATTCATATAACTTGTAGATGTTTATACCTGATGAGGGCCAGGTCATTTTTCAAACGTCTAAAATGTTGTTTCGTATTTTAAATAAATACAAAATATAATAGTACCACCATTGAACGTTTTTTTCAATCACTTACCAACTGTCATTGAACGTATTGTTTAATGTCAGTAAAATATACAACCTAATTTTTTTAACGTTAAGAAATTTAAAATAATATTTATCCATGCACACATCCATACGTGTGCTATCCTTAAGCACACCTGTATATAGACTGTCTTACCTGTTTGTATTGAATGAAAAACTCTCTATGTCTTTTTGCCTCTCCATATTGTCATTGTTGCTTTTTTCGTTCGTACGCTCGTCCTATACAGTCCTTGTATACTTTTAGTAGGCTATTGACAACCGTCTGTTAAGTACGAATTTCAGTTGGCTTAAGTTTACTAATTAGTTTTAAGGTTGTTATAATTTTGTAAAATAAAATTTGATATCTGCGTATGCTTTCTGTAATTCTTTTTTATTATTATTCTAAGTGTACATATGTATTAGTGTATTACTTGCCTTATGAGTTCCAAGAAATTCGGACGAAACGTAGCCATAAAGTAATTAATATATACTGTCTTTACTAGTGCAACGTATTTATAATATGCTAACTAATTAGTTCTCCAACTAATATCCCATCATAAACTGAATTTACATATTGGCTCTGGGTAGGCACGCTTGAACCCAGTATGCAACCCATCTACTTGACACCATTAAAGTTCTGTTGCTGAGTAAGTTATGAAAAAATTTGCGCTTTTTCTCAGGACCCTTGCGAGCAATAAGCATTTAAGCTAGTCGAAGTACGTTTCCATAGCTCAAACTATTATAAACGAGATGTACCACAAAAGAACTAAGTTTACTCTTACATAGCTACACTTGGGTAGGAAGTACACACATTACTAAGAAAAGTATATGATTTAGAGGTGTATTGTTTG
The DNA here is from genome assembly GCF_000648655.2 of Copidosoma floridanum. The sequence goes on from NW_019384196.1 coordinate 361,907, forward strand.
GAATAATTTATTTTGTTGCTAGAGCTTAGCTGCCACAAGGAAAAGTGAAAAAAAGTATAGTTAACAACAATTTGCATAATTAAGGGTAACGTTTCCAGGGCTCTGCCATTTAGCTTTTCTATAGAAAGGAATGGGAGGACGCTATTCGTGTGGTTAACGTCTGAATTAAGGTTTTGAGCACCTGAAAATTTGTAATCTGTCACGTCAATTATTAACAGGTTATTGCCTTTTGAAAGAGATTCATGGAAATAAATAAATTGCCAGTGAACTTACCAACAATTTGTGAAGATTCCAGCAATAGTGATGTTTCATTTTTTAAACTCAACAAGACATAGACTGAGTTAGATAAGTTATGAATTACCAATTTGTAACAAGACTATTATTCCTAGTTCTTTTATGTAAATCTTAGGAATAGAATGTTCTAACAATCAATTGGTATAAGTAAGCATGTTAATATTATTCTTTGACTTATCAAAGTTTTGAAAGAATTTTTTGGAGTCATAGAACACCCATTTATCACTTTTTTACATGAAATTAAGGATCTAATCAAAGTTGTGGATAAGCTTATCAGGAAAAAAAAAGGGAAAAAGTAATAACGATACACCGAAGGATATATTAAGATGACCTGAAACATGATCAATACAACTTATGTACTGATGCTAAGGCATTAGCCAAGTCAACTCCAGACCAGCATTATCAACTTGATTTGCTCATGACCAATGTTAAGGCAAGTGGTGATGGACTATCTTTCGGTGTGTAGCTTGAGTCATACTATTGGGACAAAGTCATTTAGAACGCAAAAACAGGAAGCAACGTCGTTACTGCAAATATCCGTTTTCACCCCATTCATTGTTTTCCTGCATAATAAGACATCTTATAACACTGTTTATAGTGTGTACATACGTTTTCTTAGTAGATGAATTTTTTTAACAGTTTTTGCCTAGATAAGTCACATCAAAAATATGCATAGTGAGAAGAATTTCGAGCTGCTAATCAGCATGTGGCTTCAACTCTATTGTATGATGCGCATAAAATTAGGACAACTATAAAAATAAAACAATCACTGGGCAAGTTTTAATTTCCAAAACCAAAAAATTTTTCATTGAACCTAATTCAATCAATAGGTTATACAAGCTCTTAGTTAAAGGTGCCGAATGTATTGAGACATCTGGATTTAGTAGGCAGACTCCATCACTGATCTGAAAAATGCACGCTGGCACGCAAACGAAGAATACTCTCCGAAAAGAAGTTTGATCTCTAACTAATTTCACTGAAATATTTAGTATAGAAGACTCGGCAAGTGATTCTGTGACTCCTACATAAACTAAGGAAGTAACTAACTATTTATCAAAATACAGTTTTACAAATGCGGAGAAAAAGCTTTGTATAAAAAAACATCAAGTGTTAAGCATCCTTATTTATTAAAAAAATGTGTACAGTAACTTGCTTTTGCTATGCGTGCTGTAGGTAGACTGATATAAATTTATTTTTAAAAGCAGTGACACGGCTAGAAAAATGTATAAGTATTAAGAAGTATACATATACATGTATATACTAGTGGGGCTTTTCTTCCCCCCTGCGTGCTCTACGTGCATATCCCTCTAATAACACCTCCGATAAAACAAAATTTTTTCAATGTGATTTTTGTAAAATTATTGTGTCAGATAAATACAATTATTTGCGTCACAAAAAAAAATGTTATAACAGAGAGAAAAAACTCAAATGTTTGAAATGTGATAATTCTATTAAAAGGAATGATATTTCACAAAAACATATGAAATGTCATAAAAAAGTACTTGAAAAAAAATTTGTCAAATTTGTAGTAAAGGTTTTTTTAAGATCTTAACATTTCAAAAGACACTTAAAATTATGTAATGTAAATAAAAAACAATTATTAATTAAGACTTTTATATTAAAGCATAACAATTATTTGTTTATTTTACATTTCATTTTATTTATGTGATGATAAGATTATTGAAAATAAAGGAAATCGTTGACTATAAAAAAAGATGCAACTTTACTTGTGTGTAACAGAGATAAATGTGGCTATTAAATGAATTGCACTCAATAACCTCATCAGTCCCCTTTTATCCTAAGCGGGGTGAAGTAAGGGGAGCAAAACCTACGGTATAGAAAGATTTAGAGAGTTGATAGGAGTCTCAAAAAAGTTAAGGGGTGATAGGGGGGGTCTGATGAGGAGTTGAAGGAGCGGGTGAGAAGTGCGGAGGAGCGGGGAAGAGAGGGGAGAAGCGGGGAGGAATGAGAAGAAGTAGGGTGGAGCCGGAGAGAGTTACACGAATTCAATTAAAGTCGAATGTGACGATAAAAATAGAAGAAAAACTAAGTTATTTAGGGGGAGCTGAAGAGGAGCGGGTGAGGAGTGGGGAGAAGCGAGAAGGAGCAGGGAGAAGTGGGGTAGAGTGGGAAGGAGCTAGTACTCACTCAAAACCATACAACTATTTAATATAGAATGTTGTCTGGCCATTATATTTTTCTCATATAGTTCTCTTGCTTTCTGTTTATTAAGGATACCATGAGCAGTGCTAGAGTTTCCACGAAAGGTGCTAGTTGAATGACTCATTATTTTGACGTTCCAAGTAGAATTCATGTTATCAAGGTAGGTAATAACTTTGTAGATAGAGTTAGATATTATCTATTCCTTATCTCACTTTTTTGCACGTCATCATACTGTCCATGAGTTTCAGAGTTCAATTTAACAGCATTCTCTGTAGTTTCTCTTTTAATAGTTTTTTATTCTTTATCAAGTAAAACAATTTTTTTCCTGTATCCAAAAGAGTAAGTCTAATAACGTTATGTGTTTAAAAGAATTTTCTAAGTAGACAAAGTATATGATAGAGTTTTCTAAAATTAGTAAGTAAATTTAAGAATTTGAAATTTTTGGCAATATTCGCTTTTAATCAATAAAGAAACTAAATGTGTAGCTGCCTCTAGTTTAAATTTTCTATATCCTCATGATAGTTCGATGATTATGCCTGAGGGGTGGCCTAAAAAATTTAGGTTTTAATGTCAGTTTCAATAATGCATGTATTTCTTTTGTTATACTAGTGAAAGACTTGTATTGTGATAGCCGTAAATTCTCCAATTTATTAGCTCATGTAAGATTGTGTTACATGGCAAGTTGCTGGACCTCTATGTTTTAAATGTCTGGCAGTGCCATAACAAAAACTTTTTCACAAGAACACTTCTGTATAAAAAATTTTCTTTGTTTGAAAACATTCTTCCTTATTTTTGTTTTAAATCTCCATACATTGCAGCTCACATGTTGCACTCTGAAGGCACGTAAAGAAGCAAAATAAGTTAGTGAACTTAACTAAGAGTCGTTAAAATTAATATTAAGTTGATACATCGTCAAAAGACATTAATTCTCTAACACAATATTAACATGTAATATTTTGTCCACCTTTTGAACTATATAATAACTTTACTATTTCTTGTTTTTTCCACCAGTTATATAAACAATAGTTTCGTAAGGAGTTGGAAACGGATCACTGGATTTCAAAGCAAGAGATATTATTTGGATCCGTTTGGCTGTTTTAAAAGTTATACCATTTATTGTTTCTTCCACCAGTTATTTAAATAGTAGTTTCGTAAGGAGTTGGAAACAGATTACTGAATTTCAAAGCAAGCAATATTATTTGGTTCCTTTTGGCTGTCTTAAAAGTCATATCATAATATAAAACATGAGGAGCGTTGAAGACATCGTCTCCTTTAATAAATTTGCTGTTCTCATGATGAATGGTATTAACCAAGTCACAGATTTAAATTAAAAACGAGATTTTTCTAAGTTGATCACGCTATAATTTTAAAAAAATATCTAGCAGCCCAGTGGTTCTTTTTTTTTACACTGAGGTAGTGCTAGTAGCAAGTTCACACGTTGAATTGCTAGATAGTTAAGTCACATATCCAATTGAGTTTAATGGGAAACGACTGCGTTATGTTTGATAGTTGACCTTCATCAACTTAATTACGCTAATCCATTCAAGTGTTGTACAAACAAGAAACTTTAATATATTTTTTAAAGTCTTAAGCTTGTATGATAGCATAACTCTTATATAGTAATATTCTAGAACAATAAAGAAAAAAGAGAATTTGTGAAACAAGATAATAATTTATTAAAATAAAATTGTGTATTTAAAATCGATACATTGTAAATTTTCATATGTCTTTCAAAATTTTCAGACCTAAAAAATTATTTATTACAATTGGTGTATAGTTGCTTTATTTCTTTTTTACTTGAAGACTTCGTACGTCTATTTTATTGAGTAGAATTATTAAATACTACAATGCATGCCTTCAATAGGTTTTCCTGAATTGGGTTCCTATTAATATCTCATGAAATTTCATTTTAAAGTAAATACAGTTTAAGAAGTATACACGTATCTTTAGTGCAAGTAACTGATGCAGACCTTACGTGCTTCTAAGATACAAGTAATTTACTTGCAAGAAACATGTTGACAACTCCATAACTCCTGATCTGTCCGCATTATTACCCCCCATGCATACTATTGCCCACATACGTCATATTCTGTAAACACATGCACACTTACATATATATCTTTCTATATTATATAGCAATTAAAAGGAGATTCAGCCTCTACCCTGCCTCCAACCCCTATGATTCCCCTCCATCCCCATCGACCACATACCCATAACCCGTTAAATACCTTGTTATACGTTTGTTTTCTTTTTTTTTTTAGATTTTACTACATGCCTTTCCAGTCAGCTCCATCCTTCGTTATTTCCCACATATTTTCCATGCATTCCCCTTGTATCACCCACCAACCCTTCACCATTGTGAATGTGTAGGGAAAATTTTTCTGAGTCTATAATTACAAAATAATCTTGTCCCAAACTTTCCACCTATCCCTAAAAACTTTAATCGTTTTGTAGTCAGCGATATACATACCTGTAATACTTATAAGAACAAATTCAGTCTTCAACCCCCCTTTCCCCCTTTCCCCACAATCGACCAACTTAAAAATGTCCAAATACTTTTCGAGCCCCCCCCCCCTCANTTAATGTGTTGAAATTAGGAAAATAATAACGGGTTTTTACCTTATTTCGTGGGGGGCAGCGGGGGTCAGCAGGTAGTCAATGATAGTTTATGGGTGGGCTCTGGGGGAGCTGTGGTGGAATTGCGTAGAGTGCCCTACCGAGATAACTATGTAATAATAGTTCTAAGAATCCCTCTTTTATCCCCTCTCTGGCCCCTTCTCTAGCTACTTACTTTAATTTAATTATTGTAAAAATAAATTAAGAATGCCTTCTAGCCACCCTCTTCAGCTCCATACAAAATTTTGTTGTGCCCCCTTGTTCCTCTTCAGGTTTCAAACGAACGACCCTTTAAGTATCTCTGGCTACAAAAGTAAGACGATAACCACTAATCCATTGAACCTCTTAGAAAAATCCTGTGGAGATTACAGATAACCGTATCCAAATTATGCAGTAAAATATTCACTTTAAAGTTTGAAAAAAAAATTTTTTAATTTATTTATTATACTAATTGGCGATCAAAACAAAATTTTTAATTAAATTATAAAATTCTAATAATTTGGAAAAAAATTTCTTTAACTTTATTACCTAAAGAGACGCCAAGTCTTATAACCTTTAAATTACTATTTGATATAAATACAGTTAAGAATTTTTCTATAGAA
>NW_019384196.1:382092-406558 GCF_000648655.2 Copidosoma floridanum
AATATAAACAAAAAGTCTTAGGATATATATATTCTTTGTCAACGGTAGACCTGTGCTGCCCATAATTGAATTGAGTTTCACGGGATTTGTGAGGGCGTTATATCAAAGAAGTTTGCTTTTTTATTTCATGTTGTGGCAAGATTTAATATGCCGAGCTTGTGTTTTCCAGTATGACCAGAAATCGTTTAGACTACTTAATAAGAAGGCTAATGCACAGCATATTACACAATCTTAAATTATTTATAGCAACAAAAATATATTCTTGTAATTTATTTCGAAGTATCCAACATTAATTGTGCAGAACTATTCAAACTTTCCTATACAACATAAAAGAAATTGGGAAAACTCATCTTAAATACGTTGTTTACTTCATACAACATCAATAGTCAATGATAATATAATCATAACTGATAAAATAATGAAAACTGGTCCTAAATGATTTGAGCCAAAACAAAACCGATTTGAAACGCTACAAATTCTTTAATGAGGGACTTATTTCGTAGAATATGAATAATGTGACATCTGAAGCATCATCCCTTTGTGTTACCTAACACTCATTAATTAAAAAACCAGTGGACAATAAATGCATGGGTACCTAAGTATGAGGTTATACTTCAGTAACATTATGTGGCAAACAATATAATTTGGAGTATAACAATACCCCCTATGAAACAATATTGTGTCCGAAGGTGGTGCAATTATCGTGGAAATAAGTATACCTACGTTGATTGGGTGTGATTTTAACTAATATGTAATGAGTTATTGATTGTTAACAATACGTTACGACACAATACAATAGAGCTGATATAAAGGATAGCCAGTTCAAGACTGTGAACTTTCATCGAATCTTTCAGTGAATTTAGAACAACTTTCTACTGCCTAAGCTAATTACGTCTGTAACATTACGCTCAAATCTATCACGAGCCATCTCACACTTATTGCTGGTACATATTTAATATCTAAAATATAATTGTGTATAGAAAATTAAGAAAAATTATCCCATAATGTAAGCTAGTACTCTTAATACGAGTGAAAAAACAGAGTGTTTGAGAAATAAAATTGTCAAGCAAAAACTTTTTAACGAATGCATCGTAGGCTCCCCTTATAAGTCAAATATAACTGAATATGTAAAGTTTGGAGTCATATAGGCTAATGTGCATATTCAAGATTTATGTGATAAATTGATTCTATTAGAAAGGATTTAGGATTTTATGAAGCATACTAATAAGAAAACTCATTACCATAAAATATATTATTTATTTACATAAAGGTCTTAGTAATATTTAGCAGAATCTACAAAGGGATCAAGCATATTGAGAGTTATATTCTCCAAAAACATTTAGAAACGTAGCTCAAGATATAAAAAACTTAGCAAGAAACCGAGAATCCGTAGCCCTATTTGAGTACTTATATACTGATAAAATAAGCATTTAATGTACATAAGATATTGTGTATATGATTAAAAAAACATGGGCATATAACATTTTCCACTTGTAGATTTAACTCCTTATAACCTATATAGACTACATTAAGTTTTGACATTTGAACATAGACAAAATGGATCTGCGCAAATTAAACTATTATACGATTGCTTAGCAGCAGCAGCAGACTATAATAATATTAACAATTTAACAAAGTTACATTCAATGAACGTGATGAAACAGTATATGGTTAGATATGCTTAGCTATCAAATGCAAAAATTCATGTTTATTTTTGACGTGAAATGATGAACAATTAGGCATTATCTGTTCTAAAAAAATTGATTGACAAGAAAAATTAAAAGGTATAGATCTTTTGCAAAATAATAACGGACTTGCGAGAATAACGTACAAACTATCCCTAACTATTAAGATCAAGATCATCATTCAAACGCAATATACTTATCAGGTAGAAATTAATAAAAACATAACTATATCACATGAACCTTTAAGGGACACTTATGTCTTCCATGATGCTATACATTAATAAATTAATGGTAAAATAAACAAGAATAGGTTCAGTAAAAATTAAAAAGATATTGTGTTTGAAATTACAGTAGAAAAATAAAAAAAAGGTAAACTCTTATACTCAACACTTACGAGACAGTACATATACACTATCCTTATCCTGAATGTGCTAACCAGAGCAGTTTATTCCTTTTGTCCTGCTTGAGTAGCAAACATTCCTTACCTAATATCTGCTAACCAGAGCAGTCTTTCTACCCCTACCCTGAATCTGCTAACCAGAGCGGTTTATCCCCAATAGTTCTGATGAAATAGCAGACACTCTTTACCCAAGATCAGCTACTTAAAGCGATCTATCAAAATAACAAATACATGAACACAAACATATCCGCACTTAATTCTATTAGTTGTAGAAAAAAAATTCTCAAAAATTAAGTAAGGATTTGATATAAGCTAGTAACTTCACTTATATATACACAATTATTCATAAAAAAATATTTAATAAATCACCCACCACATAATTTTGCGAATAATAAGAAAAGTAAAAGAAGTGGTAAGAAAGTGTTTGTGCAGGAGCTTATAAGAGAGAAAAATGTTTTCGAAAAAAGATTGGAAATAATTAATGATTAAATATAAAAATCTCATAACTAACAAGAATTAAATACTGACTAATCAGAAAGTAAAATTAATTATTTTAATGCAGAAGTCAACAAACAATTCGACAATTTAATCATTCCCGTGAAAAGAAAGCTTTGAAAATTAAACTTTAAAAAAAGGGAAAATAACAAAAAGTCTGGAAATTCACTAATAGTTCAAGATTCCTTATAATTTCCTCTTGCCTTATTCACGATTCATAGGTACATAAATTATGCGTTGCACATACAGAACACTCAATATTATTCTGTATCAGGTCGCAGTGCATATATTTTGGTTATGTATAACCATAGTAAATAAAATTAAAAAAAAAAAACATGACCAAACTTCTTATATGAGCAAGCATATGGGTACTGTATTGATACATACAGTATAATTGGCATTACGGCATCAGCGCTTGCATTATCAAATACTCGCATAAATGAGTAGAAATACAAACACAGATACATACACTGTCAACAATACATATGCTAGTCAGTGGCTGAGAGTGAATACAGTGATAGCATACTTGATACTTTCATTCAACGCAGAGAGAGAGAGACTTTTGAATCACATCCTACATTACGGTGGCGTAGCAATTAGGATATATAGCTGCACAGGCCATATAAGAAATAATTGTGCCGTGTATTTCCCTGCTTAAAGCAGATGATATCATACAAGCGCGCTTCATTACACTCTCTCGCTTTAGTTTCTGGGCATACACATAGTACACTTATCGTTCCGTTGTCAGGCACATAACTATAAAAATTAAAGCAAACTCATTACACACGCATGTGCGAAAAAAACATTCACAAGAGAGACATACACACACACACACACACACACACACACACACACACACACACACACACACACACACACACACACATATATATAGCCAATTATTCCTTTATAACTTATGTCCTCTGTGATAAATGTCAAGGTTCAAATAGAATATTCTTTGAAAACAAATAAACCAAACAAAATAACATTAAAATTATTTTTTTTACCCACACATATGATAGAAGATAAAAATAAAAAGAAAAAGGAAAAAACGAGCAGAAAGCAAACGATAAGAAGAGAAAATGGCTAATGAAAACGATGACGCCAATATGACCGTACCTGAAGCGCTGGTGGAGTCTCTCAGCGCCAACTTCTCATTTTAGCATGTAATCAAATCCATTCCTATATTTAATAAGAAAAATGTTCCAGTAAAAGATTATATACAAGATATTAAGAAAGGAGAAAGCGGGGTTGAAGATATTAAAAAAGATTTATATAAGAGGGTGATGTTACAAAATTTTCGAGAGGCGGCACGCATAAGCGAAAGTGGCCAAGAATTTAAAAATCTCCAGACATTTGTAACACATTATAAAAAAAGATATGCAACAGGTAAAACCGTTGCTTATTATTAAACTCAGCTGCAGAAAGTGCGCCAACGACAAGATCAATCGGTTGGTGAATATTATGATTATGTAAATCTACTGTTAAACGGTACCGAAAAGGCCTTGATGTAAGATAAAGACAATACCTACAACGCGCATATGATGACCTCTATAATAAAATGGCGTTAGACATGTGCATAAAAGAACTAGCACCTACGATAAGCCAGCAGGTAGATGTGAAAGAACCTGCTTCCCTAGCCAACGCCTTCGATTATGCGTTGAGATTAGAGAGCCAAATGAGAGCGGCTATCATCCTGGACACATGATACCAAAGACAACCTCGCAATGATTTTAGAAATAATTTTAATAACCCACATCAACAGCAAGATAGGTAGCCTGATCAGCCGTTCTCATCACATCAGATAGGACAAGTTAAGAAATAACAGATTGACAATCAGAATCATCACGCTGATAGACTGTAGAACAATTATCAAAGTGATAATAGACAATATTAACAATATAGTAATGGACAAAATTACTGTGGAAATTATTAGAATCAGGAGAGAGACTCTAATTATTATAAAAATAATTTTAGACAGTATAGTAACAAAAATCCTAACGATTATAACACTCAAGAGAACGTTAATTTTAAATCATGGAATAATCAAGGATACCGAGGCAACGGTCAAAATTATAAAAGATACCCTCAAAATAATAATTGTAATGATTATAACCCACAAAGTCTCAATCCTAATTTTCAGAATCAGAATATTCAAAATCACTACCAACCAGGAGATGACCGTTTGCCGCATCATTTAAACTTGCAGGCAGCTCACCCCAATCATCGTTCGGAGGTGAACCCCCAAAGACAGAATTCAACCCCTACACCGAATGTTTTAGCGCAAAAAATGAACGTAACAGCAAAATCAAAACTGTCCACATCGGTTCATGCCAGAGACTTGGCGTAGACGACGAGCCTACAAGCATAAGATTGTCAATCCCAGAAGGGAAAAATCGCTTTATCATACTAATGCTTGATAATGGCGCCACCACAAACCTGATAAAATTAGACCAGTTGCACCTATATTGATGTGTAAAGACTAGTTAAATTATTAATCTTACTGGAATAACACCCCACCCAGTATAAACTAAAGGAACAACGTATATGACTATACAAGGAAAACCTACAATTTTCCATATGATCTCTAACGATTTTCCGATCAAAGATGGCGGCTTCTTGGGTCGAAACTTTTGCAAAGAACGACAAGCCACACTATCGTATTATCACGATTCCATAGTATTAGGTAATGATGTTATGAACCCCATTCATTTTTTAAAAACTCTTGAAGAAATAGAGCGATTGAAAAGGAACGAAAAAAACAAAAAGCAATAAAACTTAAGAAACAAGCACAAGAGAGTCAAATTTTAGCTACCACCCTTAATATAAACAAAAAGTCTTAGGAGTACAATTGACCAACTAAAATATTATGATAAATACATCGTAGGCTGGCCCAAGACATCACATATACCTAAATACGAAAAATTGGGGACATCAAAGTTGATTCTCATTTTCGAGATAAATTTGACAAATTAATTTTATCAGCTAGGGGTGTTAATTTTATAAAGCTTACTGATAATGAAACTGATAAAATTGAGACACATAGTGAAAGTAATAAATTAAACGACCCAGATACACTCCAACCCCATACGATTGAACATAGTGAAAATACTCCTAGTGTGGAACAACTTTACCTTAATGAGGAACAAAAAATTATTAATAAACCAACTTAATATACAATCAAGACTTAAACACGTCAAATAGTAAGAATTAATTTAATTAATACTCATATGACTGAGAAATGCTTACCACGAGTTGGTGTAGAGCGTGATGCCGTAAATTTAGGCAAAGGAATAATAAAAAATGAGAATAGTACATGTAATATTATGGCGATAAATACTAATGAAAATGATATACCGATTGAAATAGATCGAAAAGAGATTCTACCCATTAAATATATTGCACCTAAATTTGATCCTCAAACTAGTAGAAAATATGAAATACCACTTATCAAAAACAAACATTATAGAATAAAAAACCTAAAGGAACTTGTGCGTACCAGTCATCTAAACTTAAAAGAACGAGACCGAATTTATTGACTGATTTTCGAATTTCCAGACATCTTCTTGTTACCAGGAGACCCCTTAACCTGTACTAATCTTGTTGCGCATATAATCCCGATGGAAAATAACATTCTTATTAACACTAAACAATATCGTCACCCACTGGTACATAAAAAAGTTTTCGACGAGCACGTAGCAAAAAAACTTAATGATAAAGTAATTTAGCCCTCGTCATCACCATATAATTCACCCCTCTGAATTGTTTCTAAGAAACCTGATATCCATTGCCTAACATCGCAGATATCATGGATCAGTTGGGAGAATCCGTATATTTTCTAGTTTTTGATTTAGCAAGTGGATTTCAACCAATTACTAATGCTGAATATGATAAGTATAAAACAGCTTTCACGACACCCCATGGACATTACCAATACAGACGGACCTCCAAAGGTTTGAAGAATGTACCTGCCACACTCCAACGAGTAATGACTTATTACCTTAATTACTTTTTGACTGGTTAAGATCAGCGAATATGGTACTCCAGCCAGATAAGATTCAATGTCTGCGGAAAGAAGTGATATTTTTTGGGCCTATAGTAAGTCAACGAGAAATTGATCCAGACCCAAAAAAAATACAGACCGTTCGAAAATTTCCCCAACCAAAAACTATGAAAAATATAAGACGATTCTTAGGACTAGCAGAATAGTATAGACGCTTTATTAAAGATTTTTTGAAAATAGCTAAGCCATTACCAGATTTATTAAAAAAGGAAGAAAAATTCGAATCGACTGAGGTGCAAGAAAAAGTTTTCGAATACTAAAAGACCATCTACGCCAAGAGCCTATTTTACAATATCCCGACTTTAGTAAATCGTTTAAGTTAACAACAGATGCATCTGACTATGCTATTAGAGCAGTATTAAATCAAGAAAAAGATGGGTTTCACCATCCTGTTGCCTATCTTTCAAGAACCCCAAATAAGGCTGAAATAAATTATTCTACGACTGAAAAGGGATGCTTAGCTGCACTATACGCAATGCACCATTTTTATTCATATTTATCAGCAAATGAATTCGTTCTTGTAGCTGATCATGAGCCATTAAATTGGATGCATATAAGAAAAGATCTGGGTCAGCGTTTAATGCGCTGGCTGTTTAAATTTCCCGATCCTGAATATACTGTCAAATACAAGCCAGGAAAACTTAATACCAATGCTGACGCACTATCTACAAACCCACTAGGACCATTCCCACATGCGGAAAATGATATAAACAATGGATTACCATTAGTGAAAGTTATGATGATAAGTAGAAAGAAGATAGAGGAAAAGAAAAAAACAGAGTTACAAAATCAGAGAAAAGGAACTGTAAGAACATCTAATTTAAGGACGATAAAGCCTAAAAGACTACGAACAACCTTGAAAGAGACAGTGGAAATAACAAAACCTAGAAGAGTGGCCAAATTAGAAACGGATGTACCTAAATTGGCCAGAGATTTAGGACGACTCTGTGGCTTAAAAACAAACAAGAAACGGCCAAAATAAGATCATAAGGTGAATGCTTAAAGGACTTGAACGAAGAAATTTCTACAACCACAGATATCATCTGTATCTTGACTAGGTATATTAGGAAATTTCACTAAAAATACCCCTTAAGATTCTAGCTCATTAAGAGTGAATTTTTCAAAATCAATAGCCTCGACATTAAACGTTAGCGATACGAATGCAGAAACCATTGAAATGAAGTTTCACAAATAAGAAAATGCCACAGTCATAAATATAATTAACTTTGGTGTATCGTTAAGGACATGTATGTTTTCCGGAAACGATCCAAATGATACTGAAGAATTGTGAGAAGAAAATACACAACCACCATTATATGACCCTAGACGAAGTGGATTACGGCAAAAATTAACTAAAAGAAAGGCAGACTCAAATACAAATACTGACTTAGACTCAGATGCGACAAATACTGAAATCCCCGTTACACCCATTTTACTCAGTGAAGGTTCAAATGACAACGTCTTTGAAAACCAACCTAAAACTACGATCAGTAATATCGAAACGGTTACCGATCAAGAAATACCAATGTTAACAAAGAAAGTTAACCGAAGCCTTCAAGAATATTTGGACAAATCTAGCAACGATGATAAAACTGAGCTAACTGATACGGATTTCTTATCGGTAACTAGATTTTCTGATGGAGATAAGCCAGACCCTGAAATTTAAGACGTATTAACTGGAATGGACACCTATGATCCTGATAATTTTGATGATTCTGTATTAGATAAAAAAGTTGCAGATTCATCAAGACGTTCAACGGACTTTGAACCCCTATTTGACGAAGATAAAGTTTTGAAAAAATAAATGACAAGCGGAAAATTATCAATTACCCCTCACATTCAGGAAAATACATTTCTTAGTTCTAGTACACCAATGCACACGAGTACTTCTATTATTGCAAAAAACAGACGGTCTAAAGCACCGGACTTGGAACAAATAACAGAATGAACCCCAGATTACTTGAGTGGAAACGACAAACAAATAAATTGTAATACAAACAAACCTATAAGTTGAAGTATTGCACCTGATTTCATGCTTTTATCGGACCTTTACCTTTTCTCACCCATCAATCAATACAAACAACAGTACGAAAAGGTGTATGTTAGTCTTAGTGATAGTAGCAGCAGTACTGACAATTATAAGAACGCAAATAAAGCCAAGCTAATAAGCAATGTTATTAACACCAGATATCGTCTTACATACAAGAGAGACGATATAGTTCATTTCATTGGTAAAAGATTGCCAACCAGTCAAATCTGTCTCAAGACTGTTGAGATTGATAGGTGCACTGGACTTTAGTTATATGGAATCGAAGAAATCAAAGGTTAGCCAAATACTAATAACACCTTATGAAGAACATAATATACTATCAATCGTTATTAATGAAACATCTACTGATTAAGTAACTTCAGAAAATCTTGCAAAAGCTTTTAAATCACTCAGGAGAATACTATTGAAACAAAATCTTAAAACTTTCCAAATTTTAAGAAGGGGAGATCTTACAGACAAATTAAAACATGGATTGATAACAGAGATGTTACTAACAATTTTTGATAAAACACCTATACAAATTACTGTTTGTTATGGTAAGGTTGATTTTCCAAAAACTCAAAAACGTAATGATATAATACAAACACTACATGACAACCCTCTCGGAGGATATAAAAGAGTAAACCAAAATTACCAAATAATAAAAGAACGATTTTATTAGCCTGGAATGTGAAATGATACTCTCAATTATGTTCGCAATTGCAGCAAATGTCGAGAGAAAATTATATTATATTCTATATGTCTTTCAAAAAAGAAAGAACAGAACGATGCAGATTATATTGGCCACCTTAATGACAATAGCTGATGGAGGTTGCGCAGATTTAAACTATGCTTGTCATGGTAACTATAGCATAGAACCACTGGAAACGAACCCTGGAATAAACTATGAACGAATTGGTATTACGAAAATTAAAATAGCTGATTTAAAAATATTAATATGGCTTGATAATAATAAATTTATGTTGTAACACACACCTACTGAAAGATTACATGAAACCTTTCGATATTGTATTGTACAGTTTTGTTATCCTAATTGCACTCATTACACAAAAATGGACCTCTTTAATGTACAGAGAAAGCAATTAACAAATCTTAAAGAAACATTATTGAACATAATAAACACTGTGAGAACTCACGCAAGAGATAACATTATTTCATCACCCAGTATACAAACAAAAAGACTAACACGTTTTGGAATTATTGGAATCATTGCTAAGGGACTTTTCAGCTTAGTCACAGAAGACGATATTAACGTTATGAACACTAACAGTAACAATTTGCATACCGATCAAAAAGAATATATTAAGTTGTATAAACAAAATAGCCATACTTTCACGGCTGCATTCAAAGAACTATACAATACTATGAAACGCCTTAAGCATATTCTAAAACACGTTGCTGATATATTGACTTCAGGACAAGATTTTACCCTCGACAGATATCTGATAATTTTATGTTTTTACCTTAGAAGAACTGAGGCTACCTTAGATTGCATCATTCGATCTCATGAGGTTCTAATCGACATCTTGCAATATCTACAAAGAGGTCAAGCACATCCAAAGCTATTTTCTCCAAATATTTTTGAACTGTAGCCCAAGATGTAAGGAACCTAGCAGAAAATCTAGAATTTGAAGCACTAATAAACAATCTTTATGCTGGTGAAATAAGCACTCTAAGCAAATTAGATGTTGTACATCAAGAAAATAAAACCATAATAATATTGCATTTGCCACTTTTAGATCAAACCTCTTACAACCTTTACAAGCTACATCCAGTCATGATACCTCAACCTGGACAAAACGGATCTGCCTATAAAAGACCATCATATCCTCACTTAGCAGTAGCAGCAGACCATAATTCGTTTTTACGATTTAACAAAGTTACATTCAATTAATGTAATAAAACAGTATACGGTTATATATGCTCGGCTATAAAACCTTTGAAAAAACCCTATTCCGTGAACAAATGTGAAATTTTTATGTTATTACGACCTGAAACAAAAATGTTTAAATACTGTGAAATTTACACCAAAAACCAAAGGCCTATGGATTAACGTACCAGCTAATAGTTCATGGTTATTCTCGACACCTTATGAGAAAAAATTTACTATTATCTATCCTAATAAAATGGATCAACAAGAAATAATAAAAAATATAGGTCTTTTACGAATGAATGATGGATGTACAGAAAAAATACACAAACTAACCTGAACCAGTGAACACAAAATTATCACTCAGATGCAATATACCTATCAAGTAAAAGTAAGCTTCAACTAAACTGTTCTACATAAACCCTTAAAAGACACTAACGACTTACATGATGCTATAAAATCAATTCGAGGACCAAACCTTAATGAACAATCGTGGACAGATATAGATTTAAACGTACAAAATATAATCAATCATATGGAAAAAAAACGAACCCAAATTTGAGAGCAAAAACAAACTTCTCCTTTATTTCTAATACGTAACATCATTAAAGCTATTTGAAGAGGTGTGAGTAAAGGGGGTGCGCGAAATAAAAACGAGTATTTTATTGAAAGACAAAACGTTTATTTAATTTAACTGCCGACCGACGTAAAACACAACTGACTTGATGTAGTTTACAGACTTACTACTGACAAAACAGACAAAGACAATAAAGAGAGCTGACGAGAGGTGTAGAAGGCACGGTAGCTTACACTGTACTGACTATAGGACCCGCAAGTATCACCTTGCCTGTGGCGCTGTCTTACACACTATATATACTGCCTATTGAAAAGTCGTACATGTCAATACTTCCTCCTGACTTAAGATAGGTAAGTATATTAAACAAAAGTTATAATTTAAAATAGATACAAAGAACATTTTTTTTTTTTTTTTTTTTTTTTTTTTTTTATAAAACAAATAAATGAATGTGTGTTCTTGACTCGGCTCCACGGCTCTGGTAATGCACCTAAATAGTCAATGATTCTGTCCATGGCTCCTTTATCACTTATCTGAAACAGAGATAACTTATTAGTTACCAGTCAGAGTCGCAGAAGCTGTTCTCGATTCTGCTAGCAAATTTTTCATGGAGCTCGATCGGTAGAGGTTTTGTGAATATATTGACCATCTGTTCCTTATCATTTAGCCATCTGACGCTTACTCCACCATAATTTACATATTCTTTAACATAATGCTCATGAATTTCTGTCATATGTCTTAATTTACCACTGCCTATAATTTTAGCATTTTGCTCAGCTGCCTTATTGTCACACCATAGATCTGCTGGACACAAAGTGTTATTCAGTATGATTTTAATTGAATTATCAAATGCCATCAGTTCTCTACATGCTTCACTCAGTGACACATACTCTGCTTGACATGTTGACAAGGACACATACGTTTGTTTGTGAGTTCTCCATGCCACTGAGTCCCCAAAGATTTTAATCACGTAACCACTTGTGGTTAGAGACCCCTTACAGTTACCAAAACTGGCATCGGAGAATGCTTCTAGCCCTTGCTGCCTTTAACAGTATCTTAGACCGTAAGATTCGGTCCCTGACGGATACCGAAGCACTCTTTTAACCATATTTCAGTCTTCGTTCGTCGGACTTATTTGATGCCTGCTCAGCACATTCACTGCATAGCTTATATCTGGATGTACAGTATTGGCAGCATATATTAAGCTCCCAAAAGCCCCCCAGTAGAGAACGCTTTCAGTCGATCTGGACTTATTCAAGTCAATCTGCCTTTCTGATTGCTCTCTTTGTTTTCTTTGTTGATTTAACACGTGACCTGTGACCATAGGAGTTTTTTCCTGGCTTAGAATCATCAAACCCAAGCTTTTTAAGTATCTTATTTATGTAATTGGTCTGAGTTAAAGTTAGAACTTGGTTTTCTCTGTCTCTTCTACTTCAATGCCTAAGAACGATTTAACTTCTCCTAGGTAAGTCATTTCAAACTCACTTTGCAGTCTTTCCTTCACAGACTTCAATTTGCCAGTATCATTACTTGCTATAAGCATGTCATAAACAAAGAAAACCAACATCAGAATTTTAACTGCATCATGCAAAGTAAACAGGCAAGGTTCCAAGATGTGAGATCTTAGACCTATTTTCGTTGCAGCCTCCGAGAATCTTTCATGCCATTTTTTCGGACTGACTTTAAGGTCGTAGAGGGCTCTCTGAAGCTTGCACACCTTGCTCTGTTTTTCCAGATTGGAACAGACCAAACCTTATGGTAACTATATGTATATATCTCGTCGTCAAGAGTACTATTTAAAAATGCCGTTTTAACGTCAAGCTGACATGTATCCAAATTTAATTTATGGATTACAGCCAAAGCAGTTCTTATAAAAGTCAGTCTTGACACCAGAGCGTAAGTATTTCTAAGATCATACTTATTTTTATCTTTAAAACCCCGTATTACCAGCCGTGCTTTGTGCTTCTCACATTCTTGAGCATCAACCTTTTTCTTAAGAACCCATCGGGAATCGATGATATTCGGACGTTCACTATTTACCAGTCCTGCAGGTCTGTTTGCCAACTTCCAGACTTGATTCTTTGCCATTGAGTCAAGCTCTTCTTGGATGGCTTGATTCCAGCCTTATCCACAGCCTTTATTGCTTCTCTATATGAAGCTAGATCTTTATTTATTTCTGCCAGCAAAAAGTGGTAAACTAGATCTTCCGCATAAATGGTATTATCTCCTGACGTTTCAGTATCACCGTTCTTAAAAATTAGGTCTTTTGTTACTTCTTCCCCGAGAGCTAAGCCCGCAAAGCTGACGTCTTTTACACGACTTTCTTGGACCAAGTTGGCCTCCATTGTTTCTATCAGTCTTTTCGGACATCCTCTTTTCCGTTGTACCAATGGGGGAGATTCCTCCGATGACACTGTCTCTTCTCTTTCCTTTACGAATTTTAAAAACCACTCGTCCAATTTGATATCTACAGTCACATTTTCCCAGTTTTTAATTGAATTTTTACCAAAAACGTTTCCATACACAAAACGCTCGTTAAATCAGACGTTCCGACTTTCATAAAACTTTCCTTCGTCCGGACAAAGCAGACGATACCCTGTCAACGTATATCCTACCATAACTGCTTGTTTGCTTGGAATTAGGTTTCCGTGTTTCTCTGAACTCTTAAATACGCGATGCAGCCAAATCTTTTCATCGAATTTAGGTCTGTCTTTTTATTCAGAGCCAGCTTAATTAAAGGGATTTCCATGTTATTTAAGCGATGCGGAGTACGATTGTGAGCAAATACAGCTGCGTTTAGTGCCAAGTCCCACATGTTTTCCGGGAGTCCCGAATCACATATCAGAGCTTGGACGTTCATTTAAATTAAAATTCAATACGTCCAATAGGTATACAAGCGAACGTCGATACACTTTAATCATTGTATCAATAGGCGCATATGCATAGATGGCGGTACTCTTCATACAAGCACTCTCTATTACCATCCATACATGCCCTTTCTCAATATATAAGGTATAGAAAATACTTGATAATACAAATCCACATAATTTCTTTTTCAAGAAATTTTCCTTTGGAGAAATAATTAGGAACGAGAAAAAATCCTCCCCGGGTGCGGATCGAACACACAACCTCCTGTTTACTAGACAGTTTCTTTACCACTTGAGCTACCGCGAAATTTCATTTAAATTGTTTTGTTCAGCCTTTATGATGTACCATTATGTTCAGGGGTATCCGGACAAGTCAGTTGGAGCTCAGCTCCAAAGTCATTTAATATTTTTCACATGGAGCGTCCCGTGTACTCGGTACCCAGATCAGACCTTAAATAACACACTATAGCTTCAAACCCGCGAAGATTTTTACAGCCTTTAACAAAATAATCGAAAAACATTCACACGTATCACTTTTGTTTTTCATCGGGTAAGCAATTGCAAACTTGGAATAATCATCAATAAATACCGAAATAAATCTGTATCTTTTTGGGTAAGAAGGCCGACTAATAATTCACATTGTATCTGAAAGAATTATTTGCAGGGGTTGGGATGCTCGTTCGCGTACCGAAGGGAAAGGCAGTTTTGGGGATTTTGTTCTTAAACACACATCACAAGTTTGAATCACATTATCAAATACGGCTTCTTTCAGACTTTTTACTTCTGGATAGTTTTTCTGCAGTTCCCTTAGATACCCCAACGAAGCATGGCCCAGTCTGACATGCCACAGCATGGCCCCGTTGTTATCTTATAATTTTTGCTAAACGGACTTTAAATGTCTCTTATTTCTTCGGTCAGGACTTTTCCAACTTCATGAAATTTTTTGTCATTTATTAAAAATACATCTTTAAAACTGTCATTATTAAACTTACCGACCGAGCTCTCTGAATTTTTCGACTTATTATTTAATTTTATATTTGCAGTTCAAATTTTCAGGAATAGTGTGTGCTTTTGACTCAGCCGTCAAGACTTTTATTCTTTTGTTGTCTGACTTGAGAAATTTAACCATTCAATAGGGTTTTTTATATATTCCCGATATCCATACATTTTCAGTATTAGGATCAAAAATACTAATCTCCTTGTTATTTAAATAGATCGAAAAGCCCATATCAGCAAATTTCCGTAGCGACAATAAATTTCCGATCAAGTCGCGAGCATACACCACTCCCTTCAACTCAATGTCGTTATTGCAATTTTGAAGCAGCAAATTTCCCACTCCCTTCGTTTTCAAGTCTGCGGATGAGTCTGAGTTTGCACATTTTATTTTACCAATGTTGATTCTGTCAATATTTGTAAAGAATTTTTCTGACTTTTCAAAGTAATCAGTTGCTCCCGAATCAGCGACAAATTAAAAATTTTTTTCTCCATCCGATTCCGAGTTATTTACCCAACCTACAGAGTTTGAAAACAGAGTATTGGGGGGCTCGATCAAAGTCAGAGACTCACCTTTATTTGACCCTGAAGCATTTTGTTTCGCCTTCGTCTCTCGGCCCTGGTCAGAAACTTTCTGCCTTTTGGAATCTTTTTTGTCCCTGACGTTGCTAGAGTCCCTTTTCTGCCCAAAGTTTCAGGAATTAGAGTGGCCTCGGCCACTGCCACGGCCACCGCTGCGGCCACCTCGATTCCCTCGACTTCCACGGCCCTGCGTTTTAAAATCCCATGAATCAGACTTATTTTGCTCACCACATCTCGGGCTGCATCTCTTGTGAGCTGGGATGTCATATACGAACGTACCACACGTGTAGCACTTCCTGAGTCCGGTATCTGCCTTCGGACACTTGTCAGCCATATGGTCCCAGTCAGCACAGTTGAAGCAGCGGAGGTAGTCCTGGGGCCAAGATGCAGTCAAAGCTGCCCTCGTGGGGCCACCTCCAGTGGCTTCTGCTAGGCCTTCTGACTCAACCTTTAACATGTGCGACATGAGGTTTTCATATTTCATACCCTTTCCATCTCTGCTTTGAATTTTAAGCGTGAAGTCTGTCACCTGCACGCTAGGTACTGCTCTGATTACGGCAGTATAAAAGGCATCTCGCTATTCTTCTTCAGAAAAGGGACCAGATGTACTTATAGTCTCATAATTTCTCACCAGTTCCTCAAATTTTTCTATGAATTTGGCAACCGATTCTTTCCCTTTGTAAAATTTAATTTCATACAATTTTTTACGAATCGCGGCCGTTGTAAGGGGCTTCTCCCCCTTCTTAAGTTCTTTCAGACTATCCAATATTGCAACCAGATCTTGCAGACGAAAAGTTCTTAAATAATATTTTTCCGTTACTTTACTTAATAAAATATCTCTGACTTTTAATTTGTCTTCTTTCATCATGTTTTCTTTAATAAATTCTGTATTTTCAATCGAAGGATCAATGACATACAGTAATCCTTTAGACCGGAGTTCAGACTTAAATTTATCAAGGAAAACTTTGAACTTTATATCTTTAGACAGATGATAATTGTATATGTGTTGAGTATCACGGCCGAATTTATGTATTTGATTGACGGTTATCGCGAGAAGTTCCGCGCTACCTTTAGATAAGTTTTTATTTTTTGTGTCATTCAAGAACGTTTTCAATTTGTCTTGTAGACTCCCTGTGTTCTGCCGTTGCGAGGAGTTGATGACTGCAGGGTTGCCCCAGTTGACGATTAGCCCTTGGATGACTCGACCCTGTTCACCCGCTGGCCCAACCGGAACAACCTCTGGTCAAAATCGCGCATGACCAAAATTATCTCATCCCTTGTTCTCTCAACCTCCTGCCTTTCTTTCTCTGCCTTCCTTGCCTCCTCGTTTGGTTTCTCCTGCCTTTCGATCATCTGACTGATCGTGGCCATCATCGAGTCAAACCTAGCGAGCATGATGTTTTCTGAAAAATTTTCATTTTTCTGTTTATCTGCTATATGCAACTTCGTTTTGCTGACGTTAATCCATTTATATTTGTTTTTAATGGTTTGCACTTTCTTTACTTTAATTTGGGTATTTTCCGGTGTGCACGAGGGGGAAGAGGGGGCTGTTTCATGTACAGACTCATTTCCGCCTAATTTCTGCCAAAGATTTTCACTGTCTACATTTATCTCATCAAAGTTTCGGACTTCTGACATTTCGGACTTTTTCTCATCTGACATTTTAAACACGTCGACCGACTTTTTAAATAACCCGGGCTTATCACGAGCAGGTTCCTCGCTTTCTCCGTCTTCCCTGAATAGATTTTCTGGCAACGTCACTTTGCCTCCCTTTTGACAAAGAAATTCAACGATGTATTTGTAATCGTCACCGATCAGGTAATCTAAAAGAAAAGACGGACATTGTTTTCAGGAAGTCAACCAGTAATCGACTAATTGCAAGCCGAATCCAGTCAACGTGGCCCGAAGTGTGTTCTCGTGCTCGAACAAAAAGCACGATTGCACGCTGCACACAGCCACGCGCGACCGAACACAAGTCTAACGTGACTGTGCGAGTCACACGGAAAATAATTTCGTCTAGACACCTCTGGCGGGAATATCCCTTTGCCCGACACATGCCATTATTCCCTTTTTATACACCAACAAAATGACAGCTTGTTGTCGCCCCCTGACTTGACTTGGAATAAAATTCTCCGACATATTCTCGACAGAGCATCGATAGTTTGCTCGTCTAAAAGAAAATGTAAGCTTTTAAAATATCAGCCTTCTCTGACTTAATCTGAAAACCGCCTTGAATATTTATTGCCTAGAGTTCAATTAATTAAAAGCATCTGTAAAGGACATATATAATTTTCTGCCGATACACGTTCAAACTTTCCCAGTTCAGACATTTATATTGTAACGCGCACGCAACAGTCAAGGCAACAAGAACAAGAGACGCGAGAAAACACGAAAACAAAACATAAACGGCCTCGTAATATATTTTCAGTCAAAAAGCCTAGCGTCAACACGAGAGGGAATTGAATTGAATTAAATTGAATTTATTATTATAGAGCTAAGAGCAGAGCGCTCTTTATAGCTCGGCTCGTTACATATGATTTAATACAATTGTAAGGTTAATTACTAACTGACACTGGTGTCGTATGCACCAACAACAAAGAGACTGTACATAAGACAAATGTAAAACAACAATAAAATAAATAATAATAATTAACCATATAAATAAATAAATTAAAATGAGCCAAATAGGCAGACAACAAGTCTTTAAAAGCAACAATTAAGTACACACAGGTAGCACACACATAAAATTTACAGGCACGTCCCTTAAGAACCACGGAAGTGGTCCTGCCGTAAAAATTCACTTAGTTTCCTCTTGAAATAGGGTCGATCAAACTGCACACGAATAATAATTGGTAGGCGATTCCAGAGTCTAGCAGCGTAAACTCTAAACGAGTCACTGTAAAACTCAGTCCTCGTCCACGGGATAACCAGATCC
The DNA here is from genome assembly GCF_000648655.2 of Copidosoma floridanum. Next base: position 400,607 of record NW_019384196.1, read on the forward strand.
AGGATATTTGCTCTCTTAGAGCCTGCAGCATCCGATGAGCGGAAAACCATCCTCTCAGGTATATACCGCGGCTCACCAGATTTCAAAATTCTACAAAGCAAGCCAACACACATGTAGTCCCGACAAACACTGTAGGGCATGAGATTGAGGCAAATGTACGTGGGTGTGATGTGCTCATTCTTCTTAAGCCCCACAACAAATCTAACTGCCGCGTTCATAGAACGCTGCATTTTCACCAGCAGCTCCTATGACAAGCAAAGAAACAGGCAGGCAGCATAATCGTAGTATGGGAGGACAAGCGATCTTATAAGCAGTAAATGCATTTCAGGCACGAGAGAGTCACCACACTCACGCAATCGAGAAAGAGCAGCGTAGCACTTCCTACTGGTCTCCTTAATCAGCTGCGCCATAGTCAGAGGCCCATCAAGGATAACTCCCAGGACCCTAACTGCATCACTGTACTCAATGAAATTACCACCTACCCGAACCTTCGGTGGATTAGAATGACGAATACGGCTGACAAAGCCACGGGAGCCATACCACGCAACCTGCGTCTTCCCCGAGTGAACTTTCAGGGCACAGTTAATGCCCCACCGACCAAGCGCATCAAGGTCCTCATTCATATCACCAACTAGGCGAGGCACTTCGCTATAACGGGAGGGAGAGAGAGAGACCCAGCTCTCTCCTCAGCCGCAATCTGTTGTCCCCCTCTCGATCCGTCTCACTCTTGCATGTGCGTGTCGCGCTACCGACGCCACGTGTTTCTTAGAATCTCGAAATGCACAAGAAATCCCCTTTGGTACCTGACGTCGTAGCGTCCAACCTAGACATCACTCGAAAGGACAAAGTGTTGACCTACCGCTGATCTCGGTTCTAGCGTCCAGAGTTGCTCCTCTATCCTCGACCGGCGTCGACAACGACTGGTCGACAACGGACTCGGCCTAGTCACCAGGGGTCACGCTCTCGGCCGCTTCCTTGATCGGACTCTCTTATCCATCCTTTGCTGTCTCAGCCCTTTCCACCATCCTCCCTTTTGTCACTCTCACCCACACATAAAAAATAAAGAAGAGATCACGCACGGTGATGCAAGTCTGAGGCCCGTAACCTGAAGAAATGTGAGTAAAGGGGGTGCAAGAAATAAAAACGAGTATTTTATAGAAAGACAAAACGTTTATTCAATTTAACTGCCGACCGAGGTAAAACACAACTGACTTAATTTATGAGTTTACAGACTTACTACTGACAAAACTGACAAAGACAATAAAGAGAGCTGATGAGAGGTGTAGAAGGCACGGTAGCTTACACTGTACTGACAATAGGGCCCGCAAGTATCACCTTGCCTGTGGCGCTGTCTTACACACTATATATACTGCCTATTGAAAAGTCGTACTTGCCAACACAATTATTATTATTATTATTATTATTAATATTATTATAATTATAATTTTTACTTAAATAGCAATACTCATTAGCAAAATAAAAAGCTGTTGAATGAAGACTATGGAACATAATATTTTGGAAAAATTTATACAATACACTATTAACCCACTGAATGCAAAACCCCGAGTAACAATAAAACAAGATTCGAAAGAACATGAACTGACCAATCTCTACGTCGAAATCGAAGGAAAACAAAAAATACCTTAATCATCTAAGACTAGACCTACAGTAAAGACACGGAGTTCAATGCTCCCACGCCATACACCCCAAAAATTAGAAATGGACTCATAAGTCAGTAGTAATTTGATACTATTTTTCTTCCAGGCTGCATGATAAACCCCGATTATGAAATAACAATAAAGACTAGAGTCTACATAAACCATCCTTGACATAAAGTCATTGAACAATTAGAAAGTAAAGAGAATATCAAGAAAATGCACACACTTTCGGATTCATACAGTTATACCCATCGAACTATAACCACCATTTTTAATAGTGATTTAGTTTATAAAAAATTCGATGAAACACTACAAATATAAGAGGAAGCGTAAAAATTTTTTTTTTTTTAAGATTAAATCCACTATTTTTCAAGCAGAAAACATATCTTCATCAACATCACTATAAAACGACAATGACATACCAAACATCGATCCAAAAAGATTTATGTGTCTTCTACCATGGGATATAGAAGAAAGGAAAAGGAAAAAAGATCTCTTCCATTATTTCTCTCAGTTTGGTACCCTAGAAAATTGTTATGCCGTCAGAGATTGGCAAGGAAGATTTTACCAAGAATATGGATCCTAAAAGCGCTATTCTGGCATTGCAGAACGATGAGCCCAAGTATCACGCAAAGTACACTGAACCAATTAAAAACAGTAAAAAATACGAAAAAACAATAAATTAACTTACTTATTATGTCAGCAACAAGTTGAGTTAATAACTTATCAAACACATATGATTACATGCAGAAGACAACGTTGTACGCAAACTTTAGAAACAAAGTCAACTCTTGCTAAAATCATAGATCTACGAGAAAAAATCAAAAGTAGCAGAAAATGAGCCCAATCATTAAACCCTACCATTTAATTAGCCAAGTTCAACGTCAAAAAAGACATCACTTAGTTTTAAGATTTTAATTTTAAGCTTTGTAAAATCAATGAGTAAATTATATTTAGTTACTTACGACCGTTTCATATGAAGAATAAATAAGCACAGATATCGCGTAATACGTTTTTTTCTTTCTTTTAATTGCACTTTATTGTTTAGTTTTATCTTTAAGATTTATTAAAGTAAGTTTGGCTTAGGATTTTGCATAATCGAAAAAAAAAATGTAAATTAAAGAAAATAATATTAACTAATAAAAATAATTATTATTAGGCTTTACATTTAAAAAAAGCGCATGTTGTATTTTATAACAGTTGCATCTTACTCTGTTGAAAACTTTTTTTTCCTTCTTTCTCTTTTCTCTTTTTCTCTTATAATATTGAGCATTAGCATGTATTAAAATTGCTGATTCCATTTGATTGTAAATCCACGAATATTTCGGCATAGCATGATAAGTAATGATTGTATCAATCAATGTCTTACCTACCCATTATCCAATAGTTTCATTAAACTATTTTTATTTTCGTATTTATATTTTATATATTACCTACGAACCCTTACAATAAATAACAGCACGAAATACACTACAACAGTATTCATACATATACGGTATCAATCAACAATCACTATAACACCCATCATACTTACACTTATAGTTCACATAGAATGGCGAAGATACAGAATAGATACAGTTACTAGTGGATGTTGCTCAAGCCATATGATAAAGGGCCCTATTAACAAACTAGAACTAAAACAATTGCTATGACGATGTGGCACGGTTTAAGTCTTCCAAAAGCAGCCCTGTGTTGCTACATACACAAGCTGTGAAGCCATATATTATCAACCTTCAGAGGCTGCAACGGCAACCGCTTACATGACAAACATAGAAGTAACCCGAGTACATAATACCTCAAAAATGGAAGACGAATAGACATAACGTTTGAAAGACTTATATATACACATCAATTAAAGACAATCCTAAATAAGTTTGGCTCATTGGAATTCTTGAAAGAATAGCCAGCTATCACACCCTACACTGAATACAAGGCCGTGTATTACCAACTGTATGATGCTGCATTTGATGCAGCAACTCTAAATGAAACCCCAATTATCGAGCCAGAAGGGGGTAACTGACCATCATTACCAAGGCCAGAAATCCACATGATCATCCATGTAACGAATCGAAACAAAATGATTGAGGATTCCAATCTGATGTCAATAACCCAAGCAGCGGCTATGGTCTTTAAATCAGTGGAAATAGCCCTTAAAAGTGAATGTACACTTCCGAAAGACCAGTCGATTTCCATGCATAAAATTTTAGGAATGCAAACATGTATAAAATCCAGCCACCCCAGTAACAGAACAGCTGAGAATAACTCAGACACCTTTTCACTACAAGTTTGTCGGAGTAAACCGTAATGGTGAGGCAAACACGTGTTGTAAAAAGAACCTTTCAACACAGTTAATGTGACTAGATTCTTTGGAAGCTGATTTCGAGTTTAACACATATCCTTTTCAAATAGAAAACAAAACAATGACATCACACTAATACATATACACCATGAAAATAAACAAGAAGCCGAAGAAATGCGACAAATAGTAGTACACTACATTAAAATTCAAAGTACTGAATCCAAACTTGTAACAACAAAAAAAATGACGATCGTGCTTAACAACTACGATTGATGTCAAAAATGCCAGTGAAAAAAACTATAAATGAATGGAAGGAATGTCTAATGACCTTGGTCCTCTAAACGACATAACATACATGAGTATACCAATATGATGGGCAGATAATACACCCATGCATATGACGTTTCACACTTACAACAAGGAGCCGTCAACACGAAGAGCTTGAAAAGGATTGCAACAATATGGTGTAAAATATGCCCATAAACCTACCACTCCAACATAAATAAAAAGCAATATATAATAATACATAATAGATGTGGTAATAAAAATGACAAGAGTGATTTACAACAACACATTACGATTTGTAACAAACAAAGTAAAATCTTGATCACTTGTAAAAAATGCAACGATCACATTCCAATAACAAAATATAATAAATACCAACATAGGTGCATTCAATTAGGAACCCATAATAACCATGGTTTAAGGATAGACATTAATAATAAAACAACAACTAATTAATTGCTTGATGCGGACCATAAAATTCAAGTGTGGGACTTACCACCAGCCTTGAAACCTAATTTCTCTTGATTTAACACAATTAATAAACAATTAATGTACAATAATACTAATTCCCATAATCGTGCTGAATTGCAGAAAAGCGAAATTTCTTCTTCCAAGTATTCAGTTTACCATGATCCACTTCTTACCTTAAATCAGAGTGTGTTAATATATGTATATTCACCAAGGACGGCAAACGTTTTAAAAAGGGGAGGCTGTTAAGTGACAACTTGCGTAAATAAATAGATTTTTATTCTTATTCTATTTTATTTCCAATGATAAAGTTTTAAGACTCTTAAAAGAGTCATACTTGATGAAAGCTATCACCTAACAAAGCTGACTGTGTACTTTGTGGCTCTCGAAAGTGTCAAGTGACAACCGAAGCAAGCCACGAAGCCTAAATACATGAAGTCAGCAAGTACCGGCCCCACTGCAAGTAAGACAAAAAAGTTTAACTAAAACTTCGTACAAGGTGCATTTCCTTACGTGGAGTTTTTAGTTAGTAGCCCGCTGCCGCTCATCGAGTGCAGTACTTCATTAAACAGGTAGCTTGCTATACAGGTTGCTGGCTGACTGTTTTATTTTTTCTCCCTCATCACCTTGTAAAATTAATTTGTATCTGAATTAAATGTAAATAAATCAATTAAGAACGAACTAAATAAAGTGAAAGTGAGTAAAATTATTAAACCAATTTACCTGAAGTAACTATACATGAAAAGGGGAAGAACCGCCAGACGACGGACTGATAGCAACGAAGTCTAATACAACCAAGGAGAATAATATCAGGTATTTGACTTTTTATCATTCTAATACACATACATCTACACAAACAAATCCCAAATCACATTACACTAAGGGAAGTAGACAACCGAATACTTGGGCATACTGCTGGTCTTGTGGCCTATCAGAAAGCATGAGACTTAAGTCTACAAACATCCAGCTGTCACTGGATGGCAAGAAAATACCCAAGATTATGTATCAAGATTCATAATGTTTTTAACTCCAAGTTTATAACAATTACTTGTATTATTACAATCAATGATATTAACTTAAATTATATATATATGTAATTAAATTGAAAATTATTTACATCCAAAAAAAGATAGGGAAGCCATGTACCCATTTGCACCAACTCAAGCATGGCTTTTATTTACTTACATGCATGTACAGCATAAACTTTAACGGCATTATCTTACATATAATAAGTATAATATA
>NW_019384196.1:406622-434405 GCF_000648655.2 Copidosoma floridanum
ATATATGTACCTATTTAATTAGGTACATAAAATGGTCATCAATTACACGTACAGAATAACATTTATAATAGACTAACAAAACTCTAAAGTCGTCAAAGCAATGGCTAAGAGATCCTAATTTGGCATACTATTGGAGGAAAATAACTGTCTACTTATGCTTAAAAACATACTTCAAAATTCCTTAATAGTACAGTCAATAGAACTTGAACCCTTTGCTATAAATTATTCGAGTGATGAAGTCGTGATCAGTTGACCAATGAAGGCAGAAATTGCCGCAAATAGTTTTAGGGCAGCAACAACAGAAAATTTTTGACTCACTACCTCAGTTGCTATTGTAAGGTGAGTCAGAGTAGACAAACTTACATACAGTTATTACTCAGCTCTTCGCTATCCTAAGTTTGCTAATTTTCTTTGTCCAACCTTGTCAAGTTTTTCTTAATTTTTGCAGGCCTTTGTATTCCTGTTATCTTCAGATTGCTGAGAGCATAAAACACGGGCACTCTGCTTTCAAACCAGAAAGTGTGTGGATGCCTGTTACTTAAGTTATACAAGTTTCCTAATACTAACTCCTCGCACTATCGATTGCTGTACTGCTCAAGGCTTCACACTCTTATTTTATGGCAATTCCATTGATCCTGGCAGTGCAGGACTTGTTTGATCAACACAACTTTGCTAGACCACTACTATTAGGCTGTCTTTTTTGCGAAAATCAATTAGTGTTTCTTTGAGTAACAATCAGTGATTGGGTAGAAATTTAATTCTTATAATAATTCTAGTTTTTGTGTAAATTTAAGTGCCATATTATTAAAGCTTTTAATTAACTTATTGTTTCAACTTCTTTTCTGTACTGATTTCTATACATTCACACTCATTTTAGCAACATTATTTCTATTTTTCGCCTTATTATTAGTAAATTTTTTTTCGTTATTCTCGTAAAACCGACACTCACTAGTCTTTGTACATATTAGCTAGGCTTATAACCAACGTGTTACTTTTTTTTGTCCTTATCATTTAACATACACACTTACACACTCTATTACAACTTACAATATGATGTATCTACTTGTACATATATAGTATGGTAAAAAAAACTTATGTCTCCAGCCGCATTTCAAAATTTATCTCTACTAGCATAAATTAATGCGTCCTCTGCTTAGCCTGTGCTAAACCTTTTTACTAGCTAGTATCTTTACAATCTTGATAAGAGCAAATTGTCTCTTTTCTGCTATCCCATAGCACAACACTCCTGATGTTACATCTTAACATTAAAGTGAAGGGCGAAACTCGTAGATTCGTTCTACAAACAAATAAATTTAATTTTCATTCATCAGAAACCAGCCATCGGCCTAAAATCCTTATTTGCTCTTACTAACAGTATGCGTTTCTTTTAAATTGTTGACTCGGCGTTGTGGTGTTAGGTTTCATCGAATAGTATGTGTAGAGAGGTGTTGGTATATAGTTCGCTGAGCTGGCGTTGATCTCCTGTTTGAATTTATCTGATTTAATACGGTCCTAGCGTACTTTATTCGTCTCTTTATGTTAAGTCCTTGTAAGGTCTTTGTCATCCGTTATGTATTTACTTTTTCCATGGTATGTAATTCATTTATAAAAGTTAAGTAAACATTGTATAGTTAATATATGTTCATTTGCAGATTTTGTTGTCGTTAGCGATCCTACAGTATCGATGGCTAATTTTAAGAAAATTTTAGATAAAGTATCAGTTATTATTATAGGTTCTTTTGTTTTTATCCGTGTTAATTTTTGTTCTTGGCAAATTTCGCATTTTTGCCCAAATTTTCAATATCTTTTCTTATACCTTTCCAAGAATACAATTCTCGTATCCTTCTACAAATTTTATTCATATTTATATGCCTACCAAAGAGACTGCTGTGGCTTTGAACTAATTTTTGCTGTCTCACTTCGTTTGATAAATAAGCACATTCCCCAGAATGTATAGTTATTTTAATATTTAAATGACTGAGTTCTTCTTGAATTGATTTGGGAAGTATTTCTCTAGGTAAGTTGTCAGTTATTTCACTCTTTCTGGATATTCTCAATGATTTTATATTCCTATTTTCTATTGTCTTGGCTAGACCTGCTAAGCACGAGTGAAGATCTTGAGGCAATATTTTATCTATTTCTTCTATAACCAAACAAAATACTGATTTATTTTTATAAGTAGTTGTTATTACGTCACCTATTGATGGTTGTGTTTTATTTAATTCGTAATTTGGAATGTTATTTAAATCTAATAATAGTTTATTATTCATAAAACTAAGTGTTAAGTTAGCCAAAATAAACTTTGCAATGGTGTCTTTTGCATATGTTAAGCATTCTCGTATGCTTAATATTTTGATGTGATCCTTTCCTGTTCTTACCAAAGTTCTAATTATAGTGCTTTCTTTACGAGTGACGAGGTCATGGAGTATTGCAGCTGGTTGAGTAGATGGTGTCAAGTTACTCTGCTTTGGAGCGTAATGTTGTTTTATGAATATGTCTTGCTGGTTAGCACTTAAATAAGGAGGTGAATTAGGTATACTACCATTCGTTTTTTTTTCTCCTCAGTCTTCCTCACTATCTTCTTGTTAAATAGTAAAAGCATTAGGCTCTTTCCACACATTATCGACATTATCTTTAATTACGGTAGATGCAGCTTTAGAGCGTCTAAAAAATGTTTTTGATCTTATGAGAAAGCTTCTCTTCACAATAGAACTCTTAGAGTTGTCGGAATAGTCTAGTAAAACATTAGATGAAAATTTTAAATTTTAAAAATTTGCTTCGCTTGACTCTGGATCGCGATTTTCTGTTGTTCCCATAGTGTTTATTTGTTTTGGTGGTATGTAAAAATCTCAATATGAAGATGGGTCAGCAAGATTTGTATATTGCAAACTGTTAGTGAAAGGTCACTATCAAACTTAAATCCTACTAATTTTTGTAGTGCTGGTTTAATTTTTTTTTTTTTAGAAGTCCTTAAAGTTGATGGTTCTACTGAAGAGTTAAATATTTATTCTAAGTCACTGGCTCCAGAAATGGTTTCTTCTTGTGACTCATTATCAGTTGCAGTTAAAATGGAGGATAATTCTGGCCTAGTGTTTAAGAGGCTAGAAAGTAGAGATTGATATCTTTGGAATATCGGTGCTTGCTGATTTTCTTTATCTTCAGGTGTATCTAGAATTTCTGTATCGTCAGAGTCTGCAATGGCTGTAGGTCTGTCTGGAGTAGGTAAACTTCGTTTTTTTTTGAATTCTGAGCTTAAGTAACCTTTGAACTATTAATGGTTCAGTGAGATCTCCTTGTCCTCCTTTCATTTTTAGTGGTACACTGAGAGAAAGGTTTTAAGAGCCCTTTTTTCTTCCTCTTGTTACCTACTCCGCTGCAGTAGTGGATTCAAGCTTGTTTGAGCTTTAATTGTATATATCGCTGGCTCTGTTAGTACGTGCAATAAATGTTTTAGAACGAAGTTCTTTATGTCACGTTACTTGGGGGGCTGGAATTTTAAAACCGACAGATTTGTTTTTTGAAACGAAAGTGGTTCGGCCAAAAAAAAAATCTGTCGGTTTTAAAATTCCAGCCCCCCGAGTAACGCGCCATAAAGAACTTTGTTCTAAAACATCTATTGCACGTGCTAACAGAGCCAGCGATATATACAATCAAAGCTCAAAAAGCTTGAATCCACTACTGCAGCAGAGTAGGTTACAAGAGAAAGAAAAAATGGCTCTTAAAACCTTCCTCTCAGTGTACCACCAGAAATGAAAGGAGGACAAGGAGATCTCACTGGACCATCTATAGCTCAAAGGTTACTTAAGCGCCAAATTTAAGAGAAACAAGGATGACCTACTCCAGACAGACCTACAGCCATTGCAAACTCTGACGATACAGACATTCTAGATACACCTAAAGATGAAGAAAATCAGCAAGCACCGATATCCCAAAGATATAAATCTCTCCATCTCCTAGCCTCTTAAACACTAGGCCAGACTTATCCTTCATTTTAACTACAACTGATAATGAGTCACAACAAGAAACCATTACTGGAGCCAGTGAATTAGAAGAAATATTCCACCCTTCAGTACAACTATCAACTTTTAGTCTTTGAAAAAAAAAAAAAAAAAATTAAACCCACACCACAACAATAAGTATGACTTGAGTTTAATAGTGACCTTTCACTAACAGTTTGTAATATACAAATCTTGCTGACCCATCTTCATATTGAGATTTTTACACACCACCAGAACAAATAAACACTATGGGAACAACAGAAAATCGCAATCCAGAGTCAAGCGAAGCAAATTTTTAAAATTTAAAACTTTCATCTAATGTTTTACTAGACTATTCCGACAACTCTAAGAGTTCTATTGAGAAGAGAAGCTTTCTCATAAGATCAAAAACATTTTTTAGACGCTCTAAAGCTGCATCTACCGTAATTAAAGATAATGTCGATAATGTGTGGAAAGAGCCTAATGCTTTTACTATTTAACAAGAAGATAGTGAGGAAGACTGAGGAGAAAAAAAAACGAATGGTAGTATACCTAATACACCTCCTTATTTAAGTGCTAACCAGCAAGACATATTCATAAAACAACATTACGCTCCAAAGCAGAGTAACTTGACACCATCTACTCAACCAGCTGCAATACTCCATGACCTCGTCACTCGTAAAGAAAGCACTATAATTAGAACTTTGGTAAGAACAGGAAAGGATCACATCAAAATATTAAGCATACGAGAATGCTTAACATATGCAAAAGACACCATTGCAAAGTTTATTTTGGCTAACTTAACACTTAGTTTTATGAATAATAAACTATTATTAGATTGTCATTACATTCCGAATTACGAATTAAATAAAACACAACCGTAAATAGATGACGTAACAACAACTACTTATCAAAATAAATTAGTATTTTGTTTGGTTATAAAAGAAATATATAAAATATTGCCTCAAGATCTTCACTCGTGCTTAGCAGGTCTAGCCAAGACAATAGAAAATAGGAATAAAGAATCATTGAGAATATCCAGAAAGAGTGAAATAACTGACAACTTACCTAGAGAAATATTTTCCAAACCAATTCAAGAAGAGCTCAGTCATTTAAATATGAAAATAACTATATATTCCGAGAAATGTGCTTACTTATTAAACGAAGTGAGACAGCAAAAATTAATTAAAAGCCACAACAGTCTCTTCGGTGGGCATATAAATATAAATGAAACTCGTAGAAGGATACGAAAATTGTATTATTGGAAAGGTATGAGAAAAGATATTGAAAATTTTGTGCAAAAATGCAAAATTAGCCAGGAACAAAAATTAACACGGATGAAAACAAAAAACCTATGATAATAACTGATACTTCAGCTAAAATTTTCTTCAAAATCGCCATTGATACTGTAGGATCGCTAACGACAACAACATGTGCGAATGAACATATATTAACTATACAATGTTTAATTAAAACGTCTCATGACAGTTGGTAAATAATTAAGTTGGTAAATAATTGGTAAGTAGCTTTTATACCCTGCACATACACAAATGACATAGTACACGCACGTAATACAATCGAATAAGAATCGCAAGCAGTTCCTTGAGACGCACATTAAAAATTTGCACTTTAACTCACTGCTCTTTATTTCCCTCTAAACACAACTAAGCTTTAAAAAAATAAAACTTACATTTCTACCAAAGCGTATACTTATGTAGTCCAGCAACCTTGAAAGAGATTCGAACTTTCTACTCGTAAGGATGGTTAGCAGTTGTTGCAGTCTGGTGTTCTCCATAGTAGCGTAGTGTAGATGCAGATGTAGATTGAAAGGACGTACAGCTACCACCAGCGTCCAAAAATATTCAAATAAAACGTCTAATGACAGTTGGTAAATAATTAAAAACAACGTCCAATGGTGGTACTGTCATATTTTAAATTTATAAGAAAACAAAACGACGTTTCGGCCATTTGGACAACGTCCTGGCCCTTATCAGGTACAAAAATCAATGAGTAACACAATTCTTTGCAATACAAATTTTAGTATAATAAAATAAGCGCAAATTAAGTTACATGTATGACATACCTCTATCTCTTGCGAAAGGGATGTTAAATCGTAAAGTAGTCAGAGTTTCAAGCTAAGTAGCTTTTATACCCTGCACATACACAAATGACATAGTATATGCACGTAATACAATCGAATAAGAATCGCAAGCAGTTCCTTGAGACAAACATTAAAGCGTCATTTTGTTTTTTAATAAATTCGAAATATGGCAGTACCACCATTGGACGTTGTTTTTAATTATTTACCAACTGTCATTGGACGTTTTATTTGAATATTTTTGGACGCTGGTGGCAGCTGTACGTCCTTTCAATCTACATCTGCATCTACACTACGCTACTATGAAGAACACCAGACTGCAACAACTACTAACCATCCTTACATGTACAAAGTTCGAATCTCTTTCAAGGGTGCTGGACTCCATAAGTACACGCTTTGGTAGAAATGTAAGTTTTATTTTTTAAAAGCTTAGTTGTGTTCAAAGGGAATTGAAAACCAGTGAGTTAAAGTGCAAATTTTTAATGTGCGTCTCAAAGAACTGCTTGCAATTTTTATTTGATGGTATTACGTGCGTGTACTATGTAATTTGTGTATGTGCAGGGTATAAAAGCTACTTAGCTTGAAACTCTGACTAGTATACGATTTGATATCCCTTTCGTAAGAGTCAGAGGTATGTTATACATGTAACTTAATTTGCGTTCATTATATTGTACTTAAATTTGTATTGCAAAGAATTTTGTTACTCATAGATTTTTGTACCTGGTGAGGGCAGGGACGTTGTCCAAACGGCCGAAACGTCGTTTTGTTTTTTAATTAATTCAAAATATGACAGTACCACCATTGGACGTTGTTTTTAATTATACAATGTTTACTTAACTTTTATAAATGAATTATATACCATGGAAAAAGTAAATACATAACGGATGACAAAGACCTTACAAGGACTTAACATAAAGAGACGAATAAAGTACGCTAGGACCGTATTAAATCAGATAAATTCAAACAGGAGATCAACGCCAGCTCAGCGAACTATATACCAACACCTCTCTACACATACTATTCGATGAAACCTAACACCACAACGCCGAGTCAACAATTTAAAAGAAACGCATACTGTTAGTAAGAGCAAATAAGGATTTTAGGCCGATGGCTGGTTTCTGATGAATGAAAATTAAATTTATTTGTTTGTAGAACGAATCTACGAGTTTCGCCCTTCACTTTAATGTTAAGATGTAACATCAGGAGTGTTGTGCTATGGGATAGCAGAAAAGAGACAATTTGCTCTTATCAAGATTGTAAAGATACTAGCTAGTAAAAAGGTTTAGCACAGGCTAAGCAGAGGACGCATTAATTTATGCTAGTAGAGATAAATTTTGAAATGCGGCTGGAGACATAAGTTTTTTTTACCATACTATATATGTACAAGTAGATACATCATATTGTAAGTTGTAATAGAGTGTGTAAGTGTGTATGTTAAATGATAAGGACAAAAAAAAGTAACACGTTGGTTATAAGCCTAGCTAATATGTACAAAGACTAGTGAGTGTCGGTTTTACGAGAATAACGAAAAAAAATTTACTAATAATAAGGCGAAAAATAGAAATAATGTTGCTAAAATGAGTGTGAATGTATAGAAATCAGTACAGAAAAGAAGTTGAAACAATAAGTTAATTAAAAGCTTTAATAATATGGCACTTAAATTTACACAAAAACTAGAATTATTATAAGAATTAAATTTCTACCCAATCACTGATTGTTACTCAAAGAAACACTAATTGATTTTCGCAAAAAAGACAGCCTAATAGTAGTGGTCTAGCAAAGTTGTGTTGATCAAACAAGTCCTGCACTGCCAGGATCAATGGAATTGCCATAAAATAAGAGTGTGAAGCCTTGAGCAGTACAGCAATCGATAGTGCGAGGAGCCAGTATTAAGAAACTTGTATTACTCAAGTAACAGGCATTCACAGGCTCCCTGGTTTGAAAGCAGAGTGCCCGTGTTTTATGCTCTCAGCAATCTGGAGATAATAGGAATACAAGTGCCTGCAAAAATTAAGAAAACCTTGGAATAAGAAAATTAGCAAACTTAGGATAGCGAAGAGCTGAGTAATAACTGTATGTAAGTTCGTCTACTCTGACTCACCTTACAATAGCAACTGAGGTAGTGAGTCAAAAATTTTTTGTTGTTGCATTTTCTGTTATTGTATTCAGAAATATAAGGGACGTGTCACCGTTTGCATGCATGGAGATGACTATAACAAAAAAATTTCTGAGCGATGCGACAATTGTATTACTTATACAATAGGTGAAATAGACCCATTCACACAGGTAGTATTCTTACAGATAGTCAATGATAATAATATGTTATCTAAGAAGTACAAAGATGTTGAATTTAACCAAACCAGTACAGTGTCAGCTATAGAACATAGGTCGACCAAAACTCACAAATTGAATGATTTTGTTAGATCTATTACCTTATCAGTCAATAGCCCTATATGTCTACTAGCAAAAATAATGTTTAATTGTTTAAGATACTGTTTTCCTCCAGTACGTTTATATATTGACAATAGTTTCCAACGAATTCAAAAGATAAAAAATATAACAGTTCCCCCTGTTACTATTCTGCTGAATAATGACTATCTAACTACCCTAACTAAAAAAATTATTAATAGTATACAGCATTTGTTAACAATAACTTTTTTTTTAATTACGAATAGCTTAAGATTTAAAAGAACTTATGTTCTGCCATTTATTGAAAAACTCCTGTAGAAAACTAAACTATCATGTACATTCAAAACTCACTAGCTCGAATATTCCGAGATTATTTACAAGTTTTTATAGTGACTGTCCATTAAAGTATGTCAGAAATACAACTCTAGCTCTAATACATTGTACAAAGGAATAAATCAATATACAAAACGATGACTTTGTTTATTAAAAATGCATTTTTAATGTAAAACATTACTTATACAACAAGACGTACATGTATATAATCTCAAACTTTTACATCAATTAAACTAAATATACTTTTAATAAAAAGACAAACGCTGAATCGCATAGCCGAGTCCATTTACCGTTATGGTGAATCTAAACAATACCATTATAACATTTGGGGTGCTGTATGATCTCCCAGTACCTATACATAGGGCGCATACGCCATAAGTAGATGATGTTTGACCACAACGCAAATAAAGTAGTAAAGAATGAAAGTAGTTTGACCCTCATGGCTGTCTTAACTTTACTGTCATAGATTTTTTTTTTGATTTTATTTAAAATTCATTATTTTTTTTTGAAAAGTGCAAGGAATTACAAATTTAGTAAAGGGCATATTTATAAACCAGAAAAAAGCCTCATATTTAAGGTATAATAGATCATTAAGAACATGAAGTAAAAGGCTCCAATTTATGTTTTAAAGAGAGACTTATTGTAATGTACATTTTTTGTCGCTGATTATGAAAATTAAAATTCCGTAATCCTACACAAGAAAAAACACCCTGACAAATACAAAGGACACCCCCTAAGCAAGTTAATTGCACTTATCTTAATATAAGTTTTAAATACCTTGTTGATCACTATTTTGTTGCTCAGAATTAAACATTCAGTCAAAAAGGACTAAATAAGCAAAAATTAACTTGTAAGGATTAATGACGGAGGGTGAGAGCCACTTTCTAAACAGAAAAAAGCGAAAAATACTTGATACAACAAATGGATTACTAATCTTAGGAGATTTTTATAAAGCTGTATTGAAAATAATAAAAACAAGTTTTATCCCTTGTTTTATTAAAACTACTCTTTAACTGCCCTCTATTGCCCCCTAAGACTACTTTTTTCAATTGCTCTTAAAAAATCTTTTTACATTTATCATTTGTGCATTTTATTTCATTGTTTAATAAATTGGTATTGTAAAAGTTTCTAAAGTAATTTTATCCTTTTAAAAGGCTTTAGTTTAAGCTTCGTTTTGTTAAGTTTGGTTTAGTTTAGTTCGTTTTAACAGTTTTGTAGGTGAAAGTATTTGAAACTTAACTACTTAAATGATTTCAAATAGTTTAGTTCTTTGCATCATTTGCAATAAACTGGTTTCCAGGTAATCAATATATATTGGTAATCGTCTATAAATTACTTATTACACTAAATAAGGTTATAGAAAAAAAATAACCAATTTGTTTGTGAATCCTAGAAAAACTGTTGATACAGGAGACTTATAGTTGACTTAAAATCATAAGTGTTCACAAAAGCTTTCAATTGTGTGATAAAAATTTTATAATTCTCTGAAAAGTATAAAAATCCTTACATTACGAAGTTTTTTAATTTTGTAATACATGATTATATTTCTTGAGCAAGTAAAGTATTCTTCTTTTATTCACATTTTTACAGATATGCTGTTCTTAGTTGAGTTCTCATTTAGTTCTTATTATCTTTTGGAATCAAATAATCTATTTTAGAATTTTAAGATTTGAAAATTGAATTTTTCAAGAAGTTGAATTCATTAAAATACTGCTTATTTAATCAGAATCTTTTTAAGTTACTGTTATTTTTACATTAGTTATTTTAAAATTTCAGAAAAAAGTAATTAGAATCATTTAGTTACCTTATAAACTGTTTTAATGTAAGAAAAGTAGGTGTGGATCATGGAACCCACGACGGATGTGAAACATTGAAGAATATGTTATTGAACTCGGTAGTATTTAATTGTTTTCGGGAATTAGGAAAAAGCAAATGATGTTTATATTTTTTTATTGTTTATTAACATAGAAACAACAGAAACGAAAAAGAGCAATAATAGACGGTGAAGAGTTTCTACATTACCTACCTACACGAAGTTACATATATTAGATTAACAAACGTTCGTGTGTATTACCTTCTCTGTCTCTCTGTTTATTTTGGATTCAGATACCTGTTTACTGTGTGCATTTGCGCACATGCGCGAATTCAGTTAAGCTGGCTCTTTACTAAGGACAGGTTAAGATGGAGTTTGAGTAAACACAAGTGTTACAACCCGGGAAAATTTTGCATTATGGTCAAATATTGGTATTTTAAAATAATCATGCTCACAGAGAAGAAATGTTTCAAAAATGATGAAAAAATGATACCAATTCTTATATAAATCAATCATATTTTACAAGCACAAAATATTTAAGAAAGTAATGGAAAAGGCCTATCTGTAGGAGTACATTAGAGCGAGCCAAAACGCCTTTTTCATTTTTTTTCTCATTATTTCGCACTTGTCGTAACCAAATTAAAAATGTTGGTTGATAAAGAATTTTTCGTTCTACACACTGGTAAATTTATTTTTTCTGTTTATCAAACCGTAAATACATATAAGCTAAGCAAACTTTAAAACATAATTTTGCACAATTTTGACCTTGATAGACCACTCAAAAATAATCATAACTATTTCTTTTGAAATTGGCAAGCTCAATTACACAAAGTAAATAATATAAAAATCGTGCCCAGTTATAGATCAATTTTCGAATTCAGAATTTTCTCGGTTGGTGTCGATAAATAATAAGAACAAAGATTGGATCATCATATAAGTAGATAAGGTGGGTGATGGCGCAACTTTCCAATGAGTCCGAGTTTCTCTAATAGTGTGCCTCATCCGCACATCGTACATTTTGGGATTTGAGCCAATTTGAATGCAGCAGTATTTCAAAAATATGTGATTGTCAATGGTTTAAAAAAGATCTTATCTTACATTACAATGTTAAAAGTGATGCTTAAAAATTGTTGCTAAAAACGAGAAAACATCATTGAACAGTTATTTCAAATAGTGATGAGACAATAAAAATTAATTATTGCTGGATTTAAGAAAGAAATTATTTGAAGTAAGTCATGAACGTATTTATGGTAAAAAAATCATCAATAAGCATATTATAATTTTTTTTAATTAATGAATAAATTTTGGTTGATTGTGATTGTTCTCATCTGGTTATAAAAATATGAACAGCCCGCAAGGCAATAACAAAAAAAAAAAATTAAAATTTAAAAATTAAAAACAAATTAACTCCACTATTAGATAATATTTTAAGGGCATCATTACTTATGTACAACAATAGTGAAGAAATTACAGAGCTTTCAATGTTTTAAAGGCTGCTGTACTCAGTGAGGCTTTAAGCTGTACTTTTCTTTTAGTTGCACATCTGAGATTACTACATAAGTATGAATTATTTTTTAGATATAAAAACATCCTGTCAAAAAACACAGCGTCTTCTGTACGTATATGGAGTCTGATTTTATTGTTGGAACAGCTGATTTGAATAAAGCAAATGTATTTGTATCACCAGGGACGATTAAATGTTCTGGCTTTTTCTTGTAACTATCTTGAGTGAAAGGTACAGAGCATACCCTACCTACGATAGAAAAATGTTTGACTGTTTATTCATTTGTGTATTAATTTTTAAATATAAGCGGACACGATGGCATATTGTAAATATTAATTCATTACACCACTCAAGTTCTGAAGTAAGTGCCATGAAAGCATGTATATCTTATAGTAAACAAACCCTGACTACACAATTCCAATATAGCGGAATTACGGATGTGCGCAGGAACAGTCTCAATTTGAATCGGTTGGGTCACACACCTTATTAACTGACATCAGGGATTGGTTTGGCTTGCTGCATAGCACAATAGTACAATCGATAAGGTCCCTGACTACCAATCCTTAAGATGTAGCTCGATTCTCGAAGCCAGCATAATTTGAAAATTTTACTTGCACATATAAAATATATAGCATATATCACATACATGTATATATATGTATTTTTTTTACATTATAGTGCTTTACGTCTGGCTTCGATGAAGAACACTACTCTGGGCACTTAGCACTTGGGAGAAGGAAGGTAAGAGATATGGGAGTCTCCCATAACTAAGAGGGTGGTAAGGGAAAATTAGGCAATTATGCTGCAAAAAGGTCGCCTAAAACCTTCTTAAGAAGTGTTTCTTGGTGAAAAAGCACTTGTAAGAACTCAGAGGTACTTGCCCAAAAAAGTTGCACTGCGGACGTGTATATACAAGCTGTTGAATATAATACATATATGATATTTTATTATTATATACTTTTTATACAGCTATAATAATATGGATAATTTACTTTACAAATGAGAGAGAGGCGACAGTAAGCGCGTGAAGGAAGAGACAGAAATCCGAGCCAATCCAAGTTCAACCAGTGATCGACCGTGTTCTTTAATTTCTTTTACTCTCTCATTCGCACACTTTTCTGTACAGCACACGATGTATGCAGTATATATATATTTATACACACACATATATATCTTTTTTTCGTGATGCTTTTTTGTTACAGTCACCACCCATCACTCACGTTTACTCACGCGCGCCTATAAATTTTTTATTAGAAATAATAAGACAGTATGCCTAAAATTTTGTGATAATCATAAAGTTCTGAGAACGAAAAGAAAGTCAAACTATCGTCCTATATCACTTATATCTAACATAGCAAAATTATTTGAAAAATAATTCACAAGTTAATAAATTTTTTATCTCAAAATGACCCACTTGCTGCAAATCAATATTGTTTTATTAAAGGAAAATGATTAAAAGATGCGCTCAATTATGTGACTAAGAAACTGTATAATAACTCAGACAAAAGTAGGCCAATTGCGATATCTTTTATAGATTTAGCTTAAGCTTTTGATACTATGAGTCATACAATATTATTTGCCAAGCTATATTTACGATATAAGAGAAAATGCATTAGACTTAATTGAAAGCTGCCTTGACAATAGATTTTGGTGTGTAAGAATAGGATAAAAGCAAAATGATATCAAGAAGAGTAGTATTGGTGTACCACAATGAACAGTATACGGTCCTTTGTTTTTTATAATATATGTTGATGATCTAGTAATAACTATGCCTAATGGCTGTATGTCTTAAGCTGACAATACTGCAGGTTATTTTTGTTGCAGACTCTTAGAAAAGAATCGTGTTAGATTTGGTCAATAGTAAAAAGTTATGTGAACAAATATTGAGCAGAGATAGTCCATTGGCTGGCTCTAAATGAACTTTCCCTTACTATAGGCAAACCAGTATTTATGAGATTTTGCAACTACTGTGATAGCGTACTACGGGCATTAAATATAACAGTTAGGAGTAAAAAAACTAAACGTGGAATATAAGAAGTATTTGGGGTTAATTTATAATTTCAATTTAAAATGGAACAAACGGTTAACAAAGATCACTCAAGGAACTAAGTATTTAGTATTTGTATTTTGTAAGATCTCTAAATGCACGAATTGCGATACACTTACAGTAATATACTATAACATAAATAATATTAGTAACATAAATAACATAAGTATTATCAGTGTTGTGTTGTGCGGTTGTGCCTACTATCTGCTGTTTATTTTGATTTAATTCTGCTGTCCTGTGCCTGCGGGATTTTCTGTCTCAGACCTGTTGCTTGCTCATTTTTTGCAACCACCTGCAGTCGAGTACTGCATTGCGGCTGCTCTTTTAACCTTCGCTACCCGGACGGTACTGTCCTGGCTGCACGCTGTTTGCTGTTCCTATGGGAATCTCTCGTCTTAGGCGCCTAGCCTGGTGCCCCTTCATCTTCGCACTAAAGGAAACCTTTGTTCTACGTGATTAATGCAGTTAGATATCGCTTTTCTCAAGAGTGATTTTAGTGAGTTTTAGCTTGCGTTTATAGTGCAGTGTTATTTTTGACCTTATGACTAAATAGCCCTATGAAACATGTGCTGTGTTGGCTCATGCTGATTGGTCGTGGTGCTCAGTTTCTTACACACATATCAGCATTTAGCTTCTTCTTTCGCGTGTTTGTTTTTCTCCGTGCCCACTGTGGAATTAGTGGATTACGCAACTATTTACGTGTGCCGTATCGATGTTTTCGTCAACAAACCTACCTTGTGGCCTTATCTTACTTTCTTACATTCATAACATTTATTATTACATAATTGCCTGTATCAAGTAGCACGGCATACACTTATACTACTGTGGCCACTATTAGCCAGCGCTTATCTCTCTATCACTAACATAAACGTACTTGCTTCCGCGACGTTGGTTTTACTTGGGACAAACTTTTTCTGTATTGGCATTACACATATTTGCTTTTGTCGTGGCTTAATACTAAGGGTAAGTCCTGTACAATTGACAGATGTTCCGATTTCTCTACAAGTCACTCGTCCATTAATTACGAAGTACGCTGCACTGCCTGTTCGAAGCCTTATCACTCGAAGTGTATTTATCCTACGTGGTTTTTTAACGGTCGGCTAAATTTCCGCTGCTGCTTGCTCATACCTGTTTCTTTTAATTTCTCAGCAGCAAATTACTCTTCTGCTCAAAACAATATTTCGCACAACAATGAGCCAATACCACCCAACGCAGCATCTAATACTGCTTCACTTAAACGTCCCATTTCGTCACCTGACCCGACCTTTCAATGCAGCTCTAAGATCGCGCGTACTGCATTATCGTCTGGAAATATTTACAGGCCGTTTGTGTCGCTTGACATTATGGACGAGGGGCAGCCTACGTTGGCTGACATTTTTCAATCAGTCAGCAATTTCCGTGAGGAGCACAGAAGGAATATAGGTAGGGTACATAATATAGTGCAATCGCAGAATGACAAGCTCGAAATTCTTACTCGGTGACTACGCCAAATCAGTCACACGAACGTTAGTCGTCTCAAGACTCATTTTAATGCCCCTACTCATGACTCCATCTACCGAGATCAGCTTTCTAACACCTGGATTGACTTTTTCATAGTAAATTCTCTTAATAATGTTACTTCTTATTGTATATCATTTACCCCCTTCATAGCCAGCCATGATCTTATTACACTAACAGTTAGTTTTCCAAAGCCGCCACCTTAAAAAATAACTTTCTTTTCCCGACAACTACATTGAATTAATGCTTCAAAACTAAATGCCGCAATATCCCTCAGAATAGGTAACCTCAGTCCTCATTAATCAAATGTCAGCTTAGACCAGCGCGTCACAATTTTTAACAACGCTATCCTATCCTCGTTCAACCTTGTTGCACCTCTTAAAATCTTCACTATAATTTCACCTTGCAAACCATGGGCAACGTCGTCGTTACAAGCACAGATGAGAACTTGGGACGCTGCATACAGGCGAGCCATTAAATCCGTAGCAGATTTTGAAAGACTTAAGATATATATATATACTTGTCGTCAAGTACAACGAAATGCTCACGAAATCTCTCATTACTAGTGAGCAGACCAACGCCACCTTAGCCTGATGACACAGTGCTACAGACTCGCAAAGATTTTAACTAAACTGTACTTATAAATTACAAGTGGTTTTAATTATAATATCTCCCTTTCGCTCAATTATTTTTGTCTCGTGACTACTTAGACCACTCTTGCTCGATCTCTTCTACATTAAAATCGTCAACGTTAAGCCAATCAATACTAATAATGAGAATACTGATTCAACAGCTCGCTACACTTTACTAGCATTTGTCTTTGACTAACTCACTACTTACATTTTTTATTCTCTACATTTTTTCCTCACTTATTTTTATACTACTCGTATACATTCAATTACTTCATTTATTTATTTCTTTGTTACTAAGTTGTTAATTATACAGTTTATGCACCATTTTGAAATTCTATGAACCTAATCATGAATATTCATTGTACCTTTAAAATTTGTACCTTTATTTTATTTTTACACTATGTATAATAATTGTCATATTTCTTCTTTGTATTCTTATCTGAGGGGCAGGCATGGCACAGCCACAAGGCCTTAATAAAGTTCTATCAATATCAATATCGATATGCTTTTTTCGAAGCATAATCGGCTTTGGTATAAGTGCTTGAAGAAGTACATTTATAGCCTATATTAATGTTCTACAGAAAAAACAAAGCAAAAAAATCTTGATCTGCAAAACAACTCTTTGATTATGAATCAATTCAGTTCTATTGAAGTAAAAAACAATATAAGACTTTAAATAGTATAACTGGAAATAAGCAAAATTACCAAAATTAAAGTAACTGTGAATGATAAGAACAGCTACATCGATTATGTAAAATTATTTAATGAATTAACATATGATCTCAAGCTATTAGATATTACAAGAAACAAAATCCTAATGAAATAAGAAAATGGATATGCACTATTAACCTCTTTTAAATCGTAGTGTCTATTGACACCATGTATCCACGTAACTACGTAGACATTACAAAAAACATACAAGTACATAAATACATTATACGAAAGTTTGATAAGCTAGTAGGATTTTTTTTTAAAAGTAGAATAGAGTTATAATAAAGTATTACACAACACTTAAATTGAGCACAGTACAATTTGCGGAAGATATGAAACTTAGAACGACATAATCTATCATTGTCCAATTTTATCACGTTCTGTTATAACTTTTTTAAGACTGGTGGACAAAGGAATCAAAAGAATTAAGCACTAAGGCTACAAATTTTGTATAATATATACGAAAAGTACTTTTCATACTTCCACACTTTTATTTAATGAGAAACAACAACAATGAATAGAATAACACTTTTTTTTTGTAAATACAGAAGAAGAACCCTTATACAGACTGTAACCTTGAGGCAGTAAGAATGTCTCAGTTGTTTATATTTAGTAATAATTACCAAAAGCAGTCAATTCTCAGCTTTAAGCAAGGTTTTTAAGAATAATTCTTAGAGACAATGAATTTTAAGAAAATAAGTAATGTATAATATAGTGTTTTTAAGGTAGTATAATTATACATGGATCATTTTCATATATTTAAACTTTGGAAACTTTATATTTTTAGAGCTGTTTATTTGAATTAAATATAAAAGCGGCTGATAAGCTTATCTTTTATTTTAATCAAGATAGTTAACCATAATTAATTTGTTTTAAGAGTTACAAAGATTAAAGAAAAAACAGTAATCATTATTTATTTAACAAGTCTTTTTTTTAACCCTTATTAATATCGTTTTTTAATACTGCTTTTAGAATATGGAAATCATCTTTTTTTTTTAAGTGAAAAATGTATTCATAGAAATCAATGACATAAATGATCGTTTATTTTAAATACTTTAATAAATAAACTAAGATTTTTAAAGGATGTATACAAAAACCTGTTTTAACTAACTTAAATGAGTAATCATTTTTAAATTCACCTATATTTGAGCAATAAAATACCATGATTTTTTAACTTTTCTTATCGTGAAACAACATAATTACAAGTGGTTTTTAATCTTTAAGAGCATGAAAATATGTTCTCTAAGAATACGTGGCTATTAATTAAAAATAATAAGTAAAAAGTATAAACAAAATTTTGATTTCGTATTTCTCACTTTACACTATTTGAGAGGTATTTTTACCCTTTAAAACAGTAGAGAATATTAAAAAAAATTTTAATACTAATTTACTGAACAATAAAACAGAATGCAGAAATAATAAATATACTTTAATTTTTTCCAGTACAATTTAATTTAATGATGTGAGGGGTTAGTTAAGAGGTAGTTATGATATTATAAAGGCCTAAAATAGTAGTTTTATTGTTCGAATAAGTTGATACTAAAAATTTTTAAAGTATAAGTGATCCAATTGTTATATTTAGTATTTTTCTTTTTTTTTATTAAGAGAGTGGTTTTTACTTTCTGTGATTAACTTCCACGAATGAATTGTCACTTAATTTTATCCTTTGTGACTAAATATATCGGTTTTTAGCAACAAAACAGTATTCAACAGGGTAATTTTCAGTTTTTAATAAGATTACTGCGATAAACTTAATTGAAACCCCCTAAAAGAAGTGTTTTTGGCATTTGTAAGAAAGTCATTTCCAGTCGAGGGTTGCAAGACCTTATTTTGATTGTGATTAAATATTGT
This sequence comes from Copidosoma floridanum, assembly GCF_000648655.2. Next base: position 425,495 of record NW_019384196.1, read on the forward strand.
AAATAATAATAAGTTCATGCACGATACCTATCAATCTTTACGTACATCTGTTAATAATAAAAAAAAACAAACCTTAACTTAACAGGTGCACACTCTAATACGCTGTTGCTTGTTTCGAGATACTTATGACATATGAAGTCCCAAACTTAGGTATTACATTAAAATTCTAACAAACTAACAATACCAATACAAAAACAAATTCTAATTGCTTATAATCGTTTAAATATATGACTTTGCTAAGGTGGTGAAAATTTTTAAAACGTAACGCTTTTTTCGTCATGCCTACGTAGATATGGGTGATTCTGCCATAACTTACTCAGATCGTGTCTGGTACTCGTAGTCGCATGCCATAATGAAATACAAAACCTTAAAAACGTTGAATTGTGTTAAATCTTGTCAACTTTACTTGACATATTGTCTTGTACCAATGTTTTAATTTCTTGTCGATGTTTTAAAATCAATTATTTATAGTTAAATTTTCCATTCCGACCCACGTCTGCAACTCAATTTCTTTCATAAAAACTTTTATCGGTAACAAATAAGACTTATCTGCCACTTGGGTATGTGAGCATTATATACTTCAGCTATTGGGGATAGCATTTGTACCTAAGCTCCACCAAAAATTGACAAAGACAAGTGAGTTCTCACTGCATACATTTTGTCCGCATATTTTCACAATAATAACGGTTTTAGCAAGAATCAGTTCAAACTAGTAACTTTTTGTGATTAGAAGTGTTGACTTATGGTCATTTTTCGAAGTATAGGACTTATATTAACAAATCCTTACGACTGTCGTACCAGAAATTGTTACCTCTCGAATAGACAAGCTCTTCTATTTGCGTATTTAGTGCGTACAAGCATTTTATTCCATTCCGACTCCCCATAAAACAACCACTCGGTGTACGTGTTCAGATACGCAAACTACAGTTTTTTACTGTATTTGAGGCTAGTAAATTGAGTATTGGTGGACAAGTCATTGGAATAAGTTTATAAGTCATACGAGCACTATAAACTTTCATTCCAAACTTTTCCATTCCAACCCTCACCTCAAAGTGCCGTTTTTATCGTTTTCAAGCAATCAATCTCAGCCAGACTTTTTTTTATCACTGTTGTGTTTAAAGACGAGACACGTGTCGCAGAATTTTGTCGAATTGGCCTCTTTTCGCTATATAAATGCAAAAACAGTGGTGCTACATCCAACGTTAAAAGTCAAGTGGTGAACTCCATTAGGTGGCTTTATCTGGTCTTAAATAAATGTAAAAATAAATTTGTAATGATCAAGACACAAATCTTTGAATCTTATGCCCAGAACAAAAAGTTGAAGAGATTTTATGAAAAATACTATATTTTAGCCAAAATCACATTATTAGCGATATTTACGCTCTAATCGAAGCAGATCTAACTTTTAAATTAAGGCAAAAAATTGAACAAGATCTTACGTGTTCGATAGGTCTTGACCCTAGCTGTTATTCAGACTAAAGAATAACACTGGAACTGTTGAATAAGCTTACCTACATGTCTTAAAAAGAAACACAATTTTTCAAAAATTGATGAAAACTGACTTTTATAAAATTTTGTATAATTTTTGACTAGTAAATTTTGTAGTTTCATCGCTTTAGATATTTCTTACCAATGCTGTATATAGTAAAAGAACCTAGTATAGTAGTCTCTACTGAGGAGCGCTGAGTTTACGCTGCCTCTAGTCAAAATATATAGATACACCATATCGTATACGTCTACAAGTAGCCAAGTACACCTATACATACGTGCTGTGCACAGCTGCTGGCAAAGCGATCAGTGCTGTCAGAGTTTAGACTTTCCTTCACTCTACCACTCTCCTCTCATTTTACTGAGGAGTGCTTTATGTGCTGTGTATTCACGCTGCAGCTTGCAAGAATATAAAGATGTACTATATCACATTTACATACACGCAACAACTTTAACCATTCTTAAATGAATCATGGAGCCCCCTTGATCATCGACTATCTAATTTATATGTAAGGGGAGTGGTCTGAAAGCCATAGGGAGAGACTGAGAGAGATGATATTTTCCGTCCATTCATGCGTGTGTATTGGTTTGCACCCATTGATTACAATTGACGCGTATATAACCTTACTTGTTAAGCACGTTGTCGCTGCGCGTATATATATCAATATACGTTAATGTTAACACGATTACGGATTAACGTTAAGCACCCTAATTAATTGAAAGTAAAGGTGAGCAAGTATAAGCATGGACTGCGATGGTAGCAGCCATGATGATTCTGTTGACGAGACAGTTGATATGTACATTTAAATAGGTAGTTGATACATAGGTACAACCATTTAATTTTTGCAAATGCTTATTAAAACTTCTACAGATTACTTTTTTTTTCCTTTCGAAGTTAAAATATAAGCTTGTAACTATGCATAACATACGAGTCGTGCCTCCAGTATCTTTTTACATCTTCCAAGTGCTGCCCACCACACTTTGTTTTGGGGTTAAACTTCTTATATTAAGCCATGAACAGCCGCGTAAGGGTAAAAGTGTTACGAAAAAGCGTAGCCATCCAACAAGAGATCTAAACCTGTTTCTTAATCTCCTATATACACACTCTATCACATTCCGCTCCTTTCTCTCTTTCTCGCATGTATGCCACGTGCTCTGGTCCCCTAATGCTGCTACTGCACCTATAAATATACATATACTATAGGTATGCATGTTTCTAAGCTGTACAACTTAACTGATGCACTTGCTCTATATGTGTATAAAGAAAAGAGAAAGATAGAGAAAAACAACATCTATACCTATACAAGAGGCAAAGTATACGTATGTATATTGTAAGCTTATACGTGTTGTATCCCTCGAGACTGCTACATAGTAAGAACCATCATGGGGCTGTAACACAGGCTAAGCTGGTCCTTTGTTACAGCTAAGGTACTATCAGGTAAAAAAATGGCTGACATAAAACGTCGCTCGATCTCTTCAAAATCATCAAGAAAAAGTGCTAAAAAATCGTTTTCCTTTCCTATTTATCCGTTTATATGTATACATGTAGGTAACAAATGTGCGTAAAGTATTGAATATGTATAATACGACAACTTAAACTTTGAAAAAAAAAGAAACGCTCTATCTCAAAAAAAGCAGAATTGGCTAAAAATAACAATTTTTACAGGCTTTTTAAAACATGGGCCATCATTATATTTTTGTTGAAAAATATTTTAACTATTTAAGAGAATACTTTTTACTTCGGTTCAATTTATAGTCCTGATTCTCTGTGTGACCTAGCTCATTTTTTTTGTTTTAAATGATATAGTTCAAGAAAAAAACGTTCGTTTGAAATAATTTAAAAATTTTATTTGCTGCTCAAGAAGCATCAAGATAATTGAGACTATTTTTTCGATCTCATACAAGGTAAGTATTGACAGACACTTATTTAAAACAAAATAAGAAGTTCACAATTCTATATTTATCTTATGATCATAGTATAATATAATCTAAAACTCTGCTAATAACGAATTAAGTAAAAAAAGTTAGAGAGAAGAGAAAAATTGTTTCCAAAAAACGTGATTAAAGAATCTTGTTAGAACGTGAAGCCTATGAGAAACGAATTGACCCAACTGACAATTACAATATTTCTTCAAACAGAAGAAGCTCGTAGTCTCCTGAGGCCGCAACAGTAAAACGATGTTTTTATGGGTTAAGTAATTTATCAATAAAGTGCTACAATGATGTCATCGAAATAAAGGCAAGAATTGATAAAAATAAATTTTTCAATAAGATAAATGATTCTGATAGGTCCTAATCAAATCTAGCCATATTTTAACACATATTTTCAAATTTTTTTGTTAGCGATACACTTGTATTGACTTAAAAGAAAGTAAAAATACAAAAGTACAATTGAGCGATTCTAATACGAGTAAAAAAATTTTATATTAGAAAAAACAACAATAAACTGTCAAAATTGAGTTACCTATGTGACGCCGAGTTACATAATTGGAAAAAAAAAACATGAAACATCGAAAATTAATAAAAATTCGGAAACAAAAGAAGTTCAGAGCAAATAAATTAAACAAATTAAGAATTGTAAGAAAATCAATAAAATAATAAAACAAGGTTAGACAGGTTTTTCGGAAATATTTCATAATAGAGAAGAAATCAAACGTTAGCCTTTTAAAAATAAAGAAAAAGTAAGATCTGACAAAGAAAATTACTTTTACTCAAACTATCGCTGGAAAAGTTATAAGATATTATTGTTGTATAAGAAACTTCTAGCCATGTAAGCACGTACTTGCAAAGAAAAGTGTATTGACATCATATAACTTTAATGGGAGTGAAAGAAAAAAATTAAGAATTTTTTAATAGCCCAAAACGAAGTAAACAATGACAAAAAAATCCGAGTTCTGCGATTGGATTAAGTAAAAAAGATTTTATTATTGTAGATAAAATAAGAATAAAAAAAAGTATGTATGTAACAGATGTATACTCAACAAATTACATAATGTCTATTTAAAATTTAAATCTAAAGAGTCGATCGAAATTTCACGTTCCTTATTTTACGAACTATGTTCTTAATAGATCGTCTCACGTAAAGTGACTGAGAAAAAGACTTTTTTCTTGGTGCCAAAGATATAATGTATAATGTATTACGTCAGGATCACGTCAAAACAAAAGATAGAGTGCAACACGAATGATTTTATCGAATAACTATAATATTATCTACTCAAAATTCAATAGTCACTTAATTAGTACCGTACTTGATCTACAACTAGAGAGAGATAATACTGAACTGATGACAAAAAATAGATGCAATAGGTTGTGTACAGATGACAACAGCAAAGATTTTATTCAGTCACTGTACTGTTCGTGCATGTTACGTTCTCCAGCTTTTGCACGTTCAGAATATACATAAATATATTACATTATTCCTAAAAATAACGTGACAAGACGACGATGGTTGATTTGATTGCATTTGATTTGGTTGCACTCTATTCAAGGCCTTATGGCTATGCCATGTCTAGCTTTTTGATACAAAGTATGAAAGATAAAAATTTATCTTGAATTTATAAAGAAGTAAAGATGTGACATTATGTTACGTACGATAGCATATAGCTATGCGTGCGTGCGCCTCTGCTGGCTTGGGCCCGAAAGATAGGGGAATAGAGAAGAGAGGTGATAGGAAAGGTAGAGAGAAGAGACAGGGAGATCAGCTAGAGACGCGAGAGGGGAAGGACGAAGTCCACGAACGATAATACATGCACAACTTCCCTCAATGATAAGTAATTCAAATAAAGCATAAGTAACGACAAGTCACGCTTCTATTTATTCCCGCACCGAGAATCCCACGTAACAGCTGGTGTCAGAAGTGGGATACAGATAAAATTTTTTTACGGTCTGTCGCGTGTGCGGAAACCACTTAGTCTCGCGGAACAAAAAAAAATTTTTTAATTAAATTTTTGCTTGTGTTAATTAATGTAATAAATAAAAGAAAGAAAAATAATATATCTCTCGTTGCAAAGAAAAAAGTGTCAAGAGTGCCAGACGCCAAATTCAGTGTGTCAAGTGCCACAATATATAAGGAAATTAGAAAAGTAAAGAAGAATAGGAAGATATAATCGTAAAAATCTTCAATACTGCAAGGATACCAGACAAGAAAAAACTGCATATCAAGCCAGTGGACCAACATACCAGTACACTAGAGGCAGCTACCATTCACTTAACTCGGAAAAGTACAGACAAAGAGAAAAAAAGCACGGTACGCCAAGCCCGGACTACAGCCACAGAACACGGGATGCACGGCACAGGAGAAGGGAACAACGAGCGAAGGCAGAAGCTGAGCATCTCCAGGAAGGATCAAAGGCCCATAAGTATGCACGGGATCATCGTCATGCTGACCATCGTCACGGCGATCTGGTAAGTGAATTTTCATTACTCATATATACTATACTCATAACCCCCGAGGAAAATACGCACCTAAAAGAAAAAACTTAAATATCGATATTATTTCTAAATCGCAATATCCTCAGACCTTAGCGGCAACCCATAATTGCATGCACAAGCACATAACCGATACAAACGATAAACACCCCATACAAAACTTTTTAAATTAGTTAATAAATACAAGGAGCCAATCGAAAACAAAAACGAAAAAAAAGACTATCGACTAAAACTCGATAGAGCGCGCGTATCTATCAGGGTAACACAAAGTACACAGAAACGACGGCGTTTTACGATTAGAAAAATATAAATACGAACTAGGAAAGCACAAGACAAACTACAGAAAAAAAAAGACTTAAGAGCAACAATATGAGTGACGTAGAAACAAATGATATACTGGGCAGGGGAGTACAAGAAGCCGTGAGGTGCACAGATATACACGAAACAGGACCAATTGACACAGATGACGAAGTAATACAGATTAATTTAGAAGATGATCCAGAAACATGGACAGAGTGGCAGAAGGCCAGCAAAAAACAGAGGCTTTTTATGATAAAAATGTTAAGGAAACTAACGCCAAGCATCAAACGCGGACAGTTATCTCATAGACAGGACACAAGCGATAATGAAACTGATGCGCCATCCCACACAAAAACACATAGAACCCCCGTATTTAAAAATTGACTTCATATACCGAACGTGATAATGCGACAACCAACATGAATCTATGAGTCACTAATCCACATAGCGATAAAACATAAGCCAAACACAACACTAATTTACACGTTATAATAAGAGAAGCAGCGGCACAAGCGGTGCAACAATATACAAATCGAATACCTACACCTACACAACCAAAACATCAATCATCACAACAGACGTATGGAGAAGTTACACGGCGTCAAACACAAATGCGAACCACAGTAGCTCAAGGCGAGCAAGAAATCGGGAACGACGGCATCACCCACAATACAAACCACGACAATAATTATTATAGATAGAACACAGCGGCACCACTTTATCCTGCAGGAGAGGACGAGTTTGGTTGGGCAAATAGAAATTACTTAAACGCCCAAGACCGATTAACAGTACCCCCACATTACACAGGAAATCCTAATTACGAACGCCCAATTCAGAACACACTGTCACCACTAAGTCACCTAGCAGCAAACATACCGATATTTGACGGCGATTCTGTTAAACTACCCCTTTCCGAACAAATGGTAAGAGTGGTATCGTGGACGGTAAGCCCCGTATATGAAAAATTTTTTTAAAGACTCACTAGCGAATAAGCTAAAAGAAGCAGCCGCCGAATTTATACCGCGCCTGGCACAGTTCTCATCTGTAGATGAATTCATGGTAGAATTGAAAAGTAGGTACAGCAGTATCGGAAGCGTCGACACGTTATTAGCAAAATAAAAAGTAGTGAAACAATACAGAGGGGAATTAGTAGAGGAATACAGCAGGTGAGTTCAAAAATTATACGATAGAATAATAACCCTATACGATTCGGACACGACATTATCACCCGGGCAACGACACGCATTAAAGGAGAGCGCTAAAAAAGAAGCTATAAAGCAATATACATACGGAATACAATCACCTAACAACTACAGGGTAACATGCCTTAACTCGAAAACGTTAGGCGAAGCTATAGATGCCGCGCTGAAAATGGAAAGCGACTTGAGCCTACGAGAAATAATGCCGGCACGAATCGAGGCCCAAATATACCAAGCGAGAGCAGAAACAAGAGATACGGACGATCAAGCGAGCAGCCACAAGCAGGCAGAAATACGTGACACAACAGATAAAAATAAAATAACAGGGGACTATCAATATTGCTCATATTGCAATGAATACGGGGAACATGCCACAAAAGTATGTATGAAATTAGTAGCAGACGCAGCGAATAAGAGAATTCAAAACCCAGACATAAAAACAAATGATCCACGAGTGCAGGTATCACAAGATAAACAAAACGTAAGGGATAAAAATTGCGTTTACTGCAAACGCAGGGGGCACTATACAAGCAAATGCCGCACACTAGCAAGAGACTCAGAGAATGGGAGAATAATTTAGAGCGATGGACGCAAACAAGTTAACAATAATAATAGGGAAAATACGGAAGGAAAATTTAACTACCGGAACAATTATAATTACCCCTCTAATACGTATAGTCAAAACTATAACAACGATTATAGAAGGAACCCCTAGACTGAAGGAGAGAAGCAAACAGAGTCAAATAAAATACACATCGGAGGTAAAGATAGCGAGACATCACGAAAAGAAAAGTATCTGAGAAATGAAAAAATTAACGTATCACTAGAAACAGAATCCGAACAGGCTCCTTAAACGGCTGAGAATTCTCACAAAGAAAAAAGAATTGAAACAGAATTTATAACTAGTAGCCCTTTAGCTGGTAAAGAAAAAATCCATGAAAACATGAACCTACCTCTCCGCAGGGTAAATATATCGAGTACTGGAAGCACACAACCATCAGTAATATTAAACAGCAATCAGCTGCAATCTTATAGCGCAAAATTTTACGCGGATACTGGTGCCGAAGTATCAATTATAAAAGAATGCTGTCTCACTACAGACACGCATATAAAGAGCAGAGAAAGAGTCTTAATAACTGGCGTCACACACGGAGCACGCTGCACGTTAGGGACGACTAAAATACCTCTTAACGGTATAATAATGAATCTGCACGTAGTCCCCGATACCTTTCCGATAGAAATGGAAGGCATTATTGGCTGGGACGCTTTTAAGTTCTATAATGGCCTCATAAGCGCCAAAGAAAATTATTTAGAATTAAAAGGCATCAGAATCCCATTACTAAAACCAGAATATTTTAAAACCCCCGCAAAATCGAGGAAAATAATATTTGCGCGTATAAAAGATGAGAGCAGCCACGTACAAGTTGGCTGGGTCCCTATACAAAATATAAAGGAGGAAATCTTATTTGGAAATTTTATAGGAGAAAATAAAAACT
>NW_019384196.1:448118-458872 GCF_000648655.2 Copidosoma floridanum
TTAATATTAATAAAAATAATAATTTTAATCTTTCGATAATTTGAAAATCCTAACATAAAAAGGTAAGAAAGTGAGGGTTAAATAGTAGAAGTATATGTCTAAATGAGTTTCCCCTTGGTGGTTCCTGGAAGGAGTGGTCCCTGCCACACAGTGAGTGGAAAGTGGGAGAAAATAGTCAAAATTAAATACTTCCGTGGGTTTTTGACAAAAATGAAGCCTGTAAAGCGGTATAGATTGCTTAAATTGTATTTAACGTCTTCCGCGACCCTTTGAAATTGCACATAGACGAAAATAAAGTAATCTTATACATTTTTGCTACGCGAGAATGTTTTCTTTAATTCTCAAGGTTCAAGGTGTGTGGTAAAGAATGTGTTGATATCATCTATCATTTAATATGTCTTTTGTTGAAATCCAGCCACAATACTGGCACTTGTCCATGGTAACTAATAACATTTCTAACTACTATAAATACGAAATGTTAAAGAACTGATTCTGTTCGGATTTTACAATGATCTTTTATGATTTCGTATCTATTTTTTTCAGATTCTAAGAAGTATTTTAGACAACGTTTTTCTACGTGATTTTTCGAAAAGCAGTTTTTGACAATTATTATTGTTGTTATTCCATAAGCAAGTTGATAAAGCGGCTAATGTGCTTGGTTTTGAAGACATTTTGTAATTTACTTGTTGATGCTGTGGCTGTAAAAAGGAAAATAATCAAACTAACGACTTTGTTATATCTCGACTGAGCAAGTTTTTTCTCCAAATATCAGTATTATTATCCCCCTAGTCCTACAGTGTAACGTTTAAGACCATACAGATAACTTGTTATCATAGAGACGAAATATTTTTCGACATATACTAGTTGGCATATCTTTTTTCAGCTACCTTATAACATCGTAAAACATTTTGTGGCTAATAGAAAAATTCAACGACTTTATTTTCCTAGTATAAGACATAACCAGATTACGAATCTTATAAAAATTAATCACTTGACTATTGCTGTAATTTAATTTAATACTTCTTACTTTGTCAATATGATATTCACTGCCGTTCGGACTTTTTAGTTTGCATGCACAAAACTTTGAACTACCGCATGGATACGAAGAACGTATGTGCCTACTCCTTTATCAGAGCGTTTGTCAGTTAAACTGCAAAGCGTTGTATCAATGGGTAAATCGTACAGTCCTCCTCGGAAAACATAAAAAACCAAATTCATGTCGTAATACAAAGCATTTTCTCTTAAAAAATTCGGGTACTTGGTAACTGATGTACCATAACGCAAAAATACAAGGTGTAGCGTTACATATTTATTGTGATTGAATAATAGAGAACGCTTGTATAGTACCACCATTTTTTTATGCACTTTAAAAAACCTTCAACATACAAATCTTATTATCATTAAAAAACTTGTTAGAAAACTTAGTTGTGTTTTTCATATTTCTATTTCAGCCATTATAGAAATTTAATTGGCATATTGTGTCATTATTTATACAAATGAAATAAAATAACTGAGTAAACAATAACTATCTCATATAAATATAAAAATGTTAACTTTCTATCCTTTAAGTGGCTTCTCCCCCACTTTGTTTCTAGCTTATTGACAAAGAATAAGATATGGAACTCATTTAAATAAGATTTTTTATGAACCACGTTACAGCACTCTCCATTACCACATAACTTTAATCTTTTGGTTCAAAAGCTATAGCCTTTGTGAACTAATACGTTATATAATACACACACACGTTAGCACAAACGGAAACATGCACACAAACATACACTCACGCATGCACACATGTGTCTTCTTTCATTATAAAGTCGTTCGTGGGAGCATTTCACGTAAGCCCCTACAATACACCACATCCCTCTCAGCTGCTAGTTTACACATATTTAATTCTTTTTCTTGACCTTCACCACGAATAGAGGTAGAAAATTATTTTTTGCCATATTTTGGCTTAAATAGCACAAAAATAAGTCAAAAAATCACCAGACCGTCAACTTTAGCATTATGCCTTAAGTTACGCATAAAATTACCTTCACTTAACTTTTAAAATACAGATTTAAAAAATTTTTGATATATATAGCTTACGTTTTTAATGTCCTTTTTTTAATGTTTCAGTATTATTATGATTGTTGGATACTGTATGTTGGACATGAAAGATTCACTACTTATTAAGTTATAATATTTTGGCAAGAATTTTAATGTCTACTTACAGAAAAAAAAGAAAAATGATAGGGCTATTATTTTTTGATAGGTGAATACTAGAGGTTAACGCTTGTAATTTTTTTCTGTTTTTTATTGTTTCTTTGAATGGTCTTTTATTTTGGCCTATGTTTTCTTCAAAACATTTATCATTCATGCTATGTACTACATTGGTATAGATTGATTTGTGTTTTTTCTTCTCCCCCTTACATGGTTTTTTTTGTCTGCGTAATCAAGGAGTTTTAGTAGTATATAACTCTTTTAAATATTGTATTGTGCAATTGAAAATAATGGGAGGGTCTTATGAAAAAATAATATAATTATTGGCATACATTTGCAGTAAAATTTTTATGATTAAGTTATTATACATAAAAGAATATTTATTTCTTTTAAATTATTTGGTCAAATTAAGTATCCATAATCTTACAGCATCTTTCTCTAATTGACACATGTTTACTATCTAAAAAGCATTTAAATGTTAATATAGTGCTGCCTCATAAATTATTAACAATTTAAACCTCTTGTGGTTCTCATCATCCAAACATAGGGTGAAGAAGCCAATTTATAGATGATTTATTTTATATCTCACTTGTCACATGTTGTATATTCAGTTTGTTTTAAGTAATGACAAAGAAGTTGTTCGTATTATTGAATTTATTTTTATGATATCTTGTCATTTTGATTAAGCACCCTTTAAAAGACATAATACATACAACATGCTTCTAGTTTGAACATCCATATTCTACACATAGCTTAGGATTTTGACTTTAAGTATTGGGTACCCCCATGATCGCTTTAATTTAACATTTTTTGCGAGCAAAAAGCTTAAAAACCATATCCGTAACTAATGAAATATCATGTAAAAGTTATTATGTTTAACTGCTGTATTATTTTTATGCATATAAACAAAAATTATGCATTAAAAGAACTATGGATAACATACTACAAGTCTTAAAGCGTTTTAACATACACCTTTTGACTACTTATAAAATCAAGAATGATTAAAAAATGAGATTGCTTTAAATTACACTAATTTAATACAACAAACAAATTTTTAATAATTACGACTTAAACAAATGATCCAAAGTATACTTTTATTTTAAACACCTAGTTATACAAGACAACAAAAGGTTCATTTTATTAACAGTTTTATGGACGAAGCCATAAATGTGTAAGGTTGATCAATTTTAGTGAAAATGTTAATATTGTATGGTAAATGCAACACCAAAATAAATATCCAACTTATTTTAAGCAAAAAAATATTTTTAAAACAATTAGATTGATTAATGACAACATTTCAACAATTTGTTGACCTTAAACAACAATAAAAGATCATATGATTTCTTAGACATATGTTCCTTCCTTCTGACCAGTTTTTTGTAATTGCATTTGTAACTCCATGTGTAAACACACTTGTACATACATTGAGAATTCCACTTAGAATTTTACTTGGAACTACCTATGAGGTTTTTGTTTAGAGAATCAATCAGTAATACCAAGCAGAATTCGAAGTGGTATTGCAAGTAACGATTAAATTTGATTTTTTTTCTCATAAAAAAAAGCTTTACAGCTGGAGTTATGTATATTATTACAAAAAATACTTAGACAGGCTGTTACTTTCAACAAAAGGAAGCACTATTGAAAAAGTTTCGTTACAAAAATTCATAGAATACACATAAAATTCAATGATATCGTTGAATTGAACGACTCATCCCTAAAATAAGATCATACCTACGTAGTGCATAAAATATCGTGGGATGACATCTTCGCGAAGTCTACAGAAACATAAATCATATCAGTAAGAGAAAGTATATGGAATAACAAAAAAAATAACACAAAGGAATCAGACGTATACTTGCAAAAAATTAAAAATAGTTATAAGTTTATCTAAAATAGCATCAAAGTTTATTACGGAGAATATCATTTTAGTGAAATTTTAATAAACGGCTAATATTTTGAATGCTATTAACAGTTTCCAACCATCTTTGTTTAAACGGAAAAAAACACATTATAAATAGGGCTGTAAATATAGAAAGTTCTGAAGAATTCGCCACTTCTAGTAATGCGAATGTCAAACAACGTGTAGTATAATTCGTGTCTTTGTACGGTACAGGATGCAATAATAGGTAAAGTTCTGTAGACTGATTTTCATGCTCATCTGCATCTTTCACTATGATGTTTTGTCCAAGCAGAATGCAACAAGAATAGCTTCGAAAAGCCTGTCCAAACGAAACGAACTGGCCAAAGTTTAAACAAAAGAGAGAACAGAGAACAAAAATATAGAGAGGTTAGACTATGCACAAACATTACCTTAATAAATTTTTTTTTTTTTTAGTATCTTAAGAAAAACGAGTGAAAAAATTTTTGTTTTGAAACGCTGTATGGAAAATCAATATAAGCATTAACAAAATCTTCAAAGAACTCGTCACGATACAACCTCATAAGATTCGAAAAACAGTCATATGTTGGAAAGAACGCTAGATGGACCCAAAATAACTGTTTTTGAGGGTTTCTTGAAAAAGATCTACATTATTTAGGTGCACAAATATAATCAGATTAAACTGTGAACTAGCATAACCTTAATTTTTGTATTTTTCGAGTGTATCTTAAAAAGAACATGTCAAAAAAATTCCTTTATGCAGTATGTGATGTTTGCATAATTATTAAGAACGTTCCGAAAATTTTCTTCAAGTTTTTGTTACAACATTACTCCTCAAAATTAAAAAAACAATTGAATCTCGAAAAGGAAGCCAGATGAGCCAATAATAATTCTACGTATAAGAAATAATTATTAAGGTACAAAAATATGTGATCCGAATAAATAAAAATAACCGTAATATATCTAAAAATGATGAAAGATATCTAAAAGGTAAAGCTACAATTCTGATATTCTATCGATAAATGAATTTATTTTTTTTTTCGTTTTTAATGTCCTTTTTTTAATGTTTCAGTATTATTNTTGTTAACGTTAGTATGCTCAATAGAGTTAGAAAAAAAGATACTGCCTAGCCTTCCTTATCTAAAACTATGTACATCCATAGAAACTTGAGTTGAAGAAGCCCATGAATATATAAAAATTAAATGAAAAATGATTTGATAAATAAATCTTCACAATTTATTTCTCATATATAAGTGTTACAATTGTTTGAGTACACTGTACCTTCCTTAAACACAGAGGTTTATAAAGTGGCAGGTCTTTTGATAAACGTTTTAAAGAACATAAGACGGCCTTTGTCGGTAGTACAGAGAAATTGAATTATCCATCTTATCTGTTAGAATTTAATCATGTGTTTAGTCATGATTTTAAAGTTTTGCATGTAGCCTCTAAAGGTATATTATTGGATTCTTTAGAAACAGCCGAGATTAATAATTTAAAAAACACTGACCGCTAATTTAATTGTCAGCTAGATTTAAATAACTTACCTTTATTGAATTTATAATAATAATAACGTTCGTAAATAGCTTTGATAGTTGACGTTGTACTGATGTGTATGAATATAATATGTTGTAGAACTGAATAGAGTTTAGTTCATCAACCTCTGTGTCTAAGGAAGGTACAGTGTACTCAAACAATTGTAACACTTATATATGACAAATAAATTGCGAAGATTTATTTATCAAATCATTTTTCATTTGATTTTTATATATTCATGGCCTTCTTTAACTCAAGTTTCTATGGATGTACATAGTTTTACATAAGGAAGGCTAGGCAGTATCTTTTTTTCTAACTCTATTAAGCATACTAACGTTAACAAACAGAAATTGTTAAGATTGGCATTGTCATAATGATGTACTAACTCTCATAAAGAAAAGAAAGTAGTAAGAGATTTAGGCAATGCCCTAACATATGTAAAATACTGTCTTCCACTATTTTTCTTTAGATAACTTTCTTTGATTATCTTATTTATTGAATAAAAGAATTACATATTTATTAAGCTCATAAAATATCAGCAATATCTTCACTTTTAGTTGTCAGCAATACTCATATTCTATCATTGAAAAGCCATTGTTTCAAAGTTAACGCGTCTTTGTTTGCACATACTAGATTCTTTTAGAGGATGTGATTCAAGCAACATGATTTTTTTTGTTTTCAGGCGCTTGATTAATGGAGATCTTATTTCATCTTAATTGTGAATAGGTCTGCGTCATCAGTTTCTATTTAATATAGGATTCCTTGAAGACAGTTTTTTTTTCTTATTCTTTAACAAAGATTTTTTTTGCAATTTGTAACAATTTCTTGAAATACATGGATAGAATTGCAATAAAAAATTCAGCTTAATTTTCATAAAATTCCATAGTAATGAGATTCCAACCATTACTTGGTCCTACGTCGTTCTGCATAAGATGACCAACAGTTTGTACATGTATAACATATACTATAGCAAACAAAAAAAACTTCAAATGCGCGAATCATAACATAAGTAGTTTATTAAAGTAAAAGTACTCTGTGCACGTGCTTATATCTCGTTGTATGTCAATAAAGATTACTGTTAATGTACTCTCAACCAGTTCGAAGAGATAAATGACTTTTTTAAAGCTACCTTACATCCCTTGTCAGAGTAGTAGCAGTAGTTCATATTTTTTTCTAGAGAGGGCTGCGTAGGTGTAGATAAGCTTTTTGTGGACTCTGCTGGCAATGTTATATTCACCAGCTTGAAGCAAAGAATGTCATCTTTAGAGCTTCACGCTGCCTTATATCCCTTGTCAAAGTAGTAAGGGTAACACACACACGTGCAAGTTTAAACGGGCAGAGATTCGAAGGGCTATATAATACACCATAAACCCGCCACAGCATTAGCCTAAAGCAGACCACGGCACTAAAAAAGCTTCTGTAAAAAATGTACTGCTGACGTAACAAGAAAATATTCTGAGCCCAAATAAAAATCCCGAAATCTTTAATAGTCTATATAATAAGCCACAGTCCTACATAGTTGTTATTCATAAGCCAGTGGAGCTATGGAAAAAATCTGCTTACTCCCGGAGTGGAAGATAATGTCACGAAGACAATATAGACGTTTCTAACTACCATGGACTACATATTTGATCTTTAAGGTTTCTAGAGATCCTCTTACATTTGTATCTTGTAGAAGGTGGTTTCGTTTGCACTTACAAAAAACGAAAAATTTATGGCTTACTGTTTTCAAGTGCTCTTTAAATGAATTAAGCTATGAGTGAAAGTGCGTAGGACCAAGTAATGGTTGGAATCTTATTACTATGGAATTTTATGGAAATCAAGCTGAATTTTTTATTGCAATTCTATACATGTATTTCAAGAAATTGTTGCAAATTGCGAAAAAAATCTTTGTTAAGAAATAAGAAAAAAAAAACTGTCTCCAAGGAATCCTATATTGAATAGAAACTGATGACGCTGACCTATTTACAATTAAGATGATATAAGATCTCCATTAATCAAGCGCCTGAAAATAAAAAAAATCTTGTAGCTTGAATCACATCCTCTAAAAGAATCTAGTATGTGCAAGCAAAGACGCGTTAACTTTGAAACAATGGCTTTTCAATAATAGAATATGACTATTGCTGACAACTAAAAGTGAAGATATTGCTAATATTTTATGAGCTTAATAAATATGTAATTCTTTTATTCAATAAATAAGATAATCAAAGAAAGTTATCTAAAGAAAAATAGTGGAAGACAGTATTTTACATAAGTTAGGGCATTGATTAAATCTCTTACTACTTTCTTTCCTCTATGAGACTTAGTACATCATTATGACACTGCCAATCTTAACAATTTCTGTTTGTTAACGTTAGTATGCTCAATAGAGTTAGAAAAAAAGATACTGCCTAGCCTTCCTTATCTAAAACTATGTACATCCATAGAANTCTCATTCTGTGGGACAAAAATTATTTACATTCAAAATTAGTAGTCGTGCATTTGATTTTAAATTAAACATGTACAATTATCTGTACTGGCAGACCGTCCCACCACAGGAGTTGTTGTCTGAGACCAGACATGTCTGCGCTTCGAGTGGCCACGTCAGCTGGATTGGACTGCGACGGCATGTACCGCCAGGCACTCAAGGGTAGCGTGTCCTGTATCTGGGCCACGTAGTTGTCAACGAGAGCGTTGTTGGTTGGCTGATCGGAGCGAATCCAGTGCAGCACAATTTGCGAGTCGCACCATGCGTGACAGCGCTTAATTGAAACTGCTAGTTCTTCGGCCGTCGAGCGCAGAAGCTTAGCATCCGGGCCATGGGCTCGGCCATTGGCTTAAGAGTTCGGATGGGCGCCAGCCTCGTGCGAGCGAGGAGGATGTGGCAGCGGACAGAACCGTCCGTGGATTTGAGTGTAGAGTACAGGACAGCAGCTATCGCGCGGCGGCTTGCATCAGAAAATATGTGCAGGTGAATGTCCGCTGATGTGACTGTTCCAATCCAACGAGGCAAGGATAGACCGGAGATGGCTTGGAGCTCGGCGGCAAAGGCAGTCCACCTTTGAATCATGAACGACGGGGCAGACTCTTTCTAGTCCAGGTTGGCTCGCCATAAGTCTTGAAGCAGGAGTTTGGCTTTCAGCACGATCGGCGCAAGCCAACCACATGGATCAAACAGACCCACGAGCGCTGCAAGCAGGGTCCTCTTGGTGGTTTGGTGCTAGATGAGGGGAGGTGTTAGCAGGAAGCAATCTGACGGAGGGTCCCAGCTTACACCGAGCTCACTGACGAGACCTTCAGCGCCAAGCTGACACCAAGTGGGCCGCAGGAGCATGTCGTCGGGGAGGTCGTCCAGCAGCTCGGGCACATTAGCTACCCACTTGCAAAGAGGAAACCCGTCGGCTTGCAGAGGTTTGATTAGCTGGTCACGAATATGTCGGGCCGTGGCGATGTCGTCGGCACTGGAGAGTATGTCGTCGACGTAACGGTCGCTCATCACCACGGAAACTGCCTCGGGCCAACGGTGTCCTTCGTCTTCGCACAGCTGCTGCACCGTGCGCAAGGAAAGGTACGGTGAGCACGAACCGCCGTAGGTGACTGTTAACAACTGGTAGTGCATGGGCGGTTGGTTTTTATCAGGGCTCCACAAGATGCGCTGTAGGTCGACGTCACGCTTGCCAATCCAGATCTGACAAAACATCATGTGGACATCGCTGCAGAATGCGAATCAGTGTAGTCGCCAGCGTAGGAGCACGCTGGGAAGCGCGGTCTGCAGCCTAGGTCCCACAAAGAGAACTTCGTTTAAGCTGTAGCCGCTCGATGTCGGTTTCGAGGCGTTGAACATGACGCGAAGCCTGCGGCCCTGATCGCTGCTCTGCCAGATGCCGTGATGTTGGATATAGTGCACTGGTCGGGGCGATGCCGTGCGCAGATCGTCAGGCAGTGGCCTTATGTGGCCCAGAGCGATGTACTTTGCCATAAATTGCACATACTCAGCACTCATCGCTGCAGTCCGCTGGAGGCAACGATGAAACAAGTGAAGGGTGGCCGTGGCACTCTGCAGGCTGTTGTCGAGCAGCCGCGCACTGTCGCTCTTCAATGGCAGACGAACGACATAGCGACCATCCGAAGCACGATGGTGATCGAGGAAGATGCGCTTGCACTCAATCTCTCTCTCTCTAGCGGTGAGTTTGTACCGACGTGTACTCCTTGTGCTCCTATCTTTTACCATTACATGAACAATTGCTGAATTTTTTGTGGAGTTTTTTCTCGTAGGTGAGTCAAACCAGGAGCCAGGAAGCCACTCACCTAATACTCTTGGGTAATATCGGCCTCGTGGGGACTGGTAACTCCGTTTTCGTTCTGACTGCTGTTTTCATAACCTTGACTCTGCTACTGTTAGGCTGTTGCTGTGCCAGAACGACTATTAACGACCTTTGCCACGCACTGTGCTTAGTTTGCCTACAGCCCATTCAAACCTGCAGGAGGTCTGATGTTGCCTTGTTTTTCGTCTGAGCGGCTACGTGATGCACCTTCCTCTGGGCTACAATATACATTTAAGTTGTTTTGCTTTATCGACAGAGTGCCTTACTGTGTTTTTTTGTTTACTTCAATTACGTAGCTTTCAACGACATCTATAGATGGGGCTATGACGGAGTCATTTTTCTCTGATCTATAGCATTAAGCGCCGAAACGCGTCATCAAGGTGGACTCTATTTTCATTATAAGAAGCTAATAAAGGTCCGGGTCTGTGTGTTTCATGTTCTACGTGAGAGTAATCGGATGCAAGGAGTAGCGCCAAGGAGAGACGAGGAGACCTAGCGCCGAAGAAAAGCCCAAGAATGTATAGTTCTGCGTATTAAAGAATATTTGTAATTACCGCGCCAATGTCATAATCCAGTACTTCTTTATCGACGAAGATTGTATGTATTCAGAGTATGTATTGTAAATTGCGTCGCGTTCGAGTGCGTATGAATAATGTCCTGGCGGTAAGAATCAGAAGTATGTATGTAGATATAGTGTGGTAATGCGCGAGGCTGCACTAATTGGTGGGCCTAACGACACTCTTGCAGTAGCCTTCGAGCGAACCAGAGCTTTCCGAGTTTTCGCGTTTCCGGTAGTACGGATCGAGAGAGAGAGAATCGAGAGAGAGAGAAAGAAG
>NW_019384196.1:459954-503019 GCF_000648655.2 Copidosoma floridanum
GAGAAAACTTACGATCGCGTAGCTCGTGAATATTACTGGCGGGGAATGTATTATGACGTCAAGAGGTTCGTAAAAGCGTGCGAATTGTGTCAGCAGTTTAAAGTGCCGCAGACAGCCCCGCAAGGGTTAATGGGTAAGCGAATCGTGGAGAGACCGTGGGCCGTCGTGGCCGCCGATCTGATGGAATTTCCGCCGAGTAAAAGTGGCCATAAGTACTTGATTGTTTTCCAGGACTTATTCACGCGTTGGATCGAAGTTAAGCCGTTTCGTAAAGCCGATGGTAAAAGCGTAGTGCGAGCGTTAGAGGAACTAATTTTATTTCGATGGGAGACGCCGGAGTACTTTTTGACGGATAATGGCCGCGAATTTAGCAATAAGTTGATCGCCGAGACATTAAAGGAGTACGGGGTCCAGCACGTATTCACACCTCCCTACCATGCCCAAGCCGATCCCGTGGAGCGAACTAATCGGACTTTAAAGCAAATGATAGCAATATTTGTAGGCGCCGATCATCGCAACTGGGACCTGCATGTGCATGAGTTTCGCCACGCGGTTAACACTGCGACTCAAGCGACGTTGAAAGTTTCGCCGGCATTCTTGAACTACGGCAGAAATCCGAAGCCAGTGAAAAGTCTGCGTCGAGAGGTCGAACCTAAAGAGAAGATCGAGCGGATTTCACCGGAGGCGTGGGGGGATCGGGTTAAGCGACTGGATGCGCTGCGAGACTTAGTACCTAAACATATCGAGGACACAAGATCAAAACAAAAAAGGCATTATAATCGAGGACGTCGCGATGTGCGTTTTAGCGTGGGTATGCAAGTGATGAAACGTACGCATCATCAATCTGATGCTGCGAAGAAATTCTCAGCAAAACTAGCGCCCAAGTTCGAGGGGCCGTACGAGATCGTCGCGGTAAAATCACCGGTAGTGTTTGTCCTTCGCGATGGAAATAAGGAGCGCGTTGCACACGTATCGGACATCAAGCGATATGTGCCCCCGCGAGGAAAACCAAGCACCTAATAACGTTTACCCGAGATTTTCGCCACCGAACCGTACGCCTTCCCATCCCCACCCTTTTTCTCACCAGGATAAGCCGTAGACACCTAAACATCGAAGGCCACGCAGCCAGGAAGAAAGACCAACAACCCCAAGTTCAATAGGCGGCTGGGTTTAGAGACCCGGGTAAGTACTTTTGTTTGGATATTTTCTTTTACTTGGGACGTTTTTCGGAGTAGACCGAACACTCGGGGAGATGTTCGTTCTAGGGGAGGGGAATATGACGGAGTCATTTTTCTCTGACCTATAGCATTAAGCGCCGAAACGCGTCATCAAGGTGGAATCTATTTTCATTATAAGAAGCTAATAAAGGTCCGGGTCTGTGTGTTTCATGTTCTACGTGAGNGGAATTGCGCGGATCTTTATCGTTTTTGTCGTGTGTAGGGAAGTTAGGAATATAGATATAGACCGTGTGGGGAAAATTATTATTTTTTTTGTTTTGTTGTTGCGTAGTGACAAGTCGGGCGAAGTTAGCGTCGAGCTCACGCGTCATAAGTTGCGGGGATGAATCGTCCGCGTGATATGGGACCGCTGGAACCGCTGTTACATGCCGAGATGATGCGCGACGTGGTGCACACCCACGAGCAGAGAGCTTTTCGGCGGGAAATATTTACGCTCCCACTAGAAGTGGTGTTACCCCAGCTGGACGAGCGGGGACTGAGTTTAGAGGGGGACGAGTTTGTGCTGCGAGACAGATTGTTGCAACATCGAATGCTCGAGCTCGAACCAGAAAACGAGCTCATTCCACAGTATGATTGTGATTTCGCGCTAGCCGGATCTGAAGATGGCGACGAGTCAATCGCGGGGGCCGAAGCTAGTGATCATTCGCGGGTGCTGGGCCGAGTGAGGAGTTGCGAGAGAGTAGCGCCATGAACAACCCTAGTCAATGGGAGGCAGAGGTAACCGTAGCGCCTAGTGGGGGCGAATTGGGCCATCCCGCCCCCCGAGAAGGTGACCACCGGTGGCTGGGAACCCCGGGAGTAGATTTAAAGATAGATCGTGACGAGCAAAATCTTAGCACCCGGAACCCGAATTTTACACGCGTCGCGACGACGCAGACGTCGGAGTTCGTTCCGCCGATGTGCCCCGTGACAGTACCTGCTACCGTGACAACCACGACGGTGTACACGTCCCCAGTCATGGCGGCCTCCGTCACGCCTCAGCGACGGATTTTTGCGCTTCAGGGTCAAGCGAACATGCGTTTCGTGGGGACGTTGCCTCCCAGTGGTACCGGGAAAATCGATTTGGGAGTTTTCGATGTGTTCGATCGAATCAGGAAGATGCAGGCCGTCGAGTAGGGAGTAGGGGCCCTCCGCAGAGCCGCCGGGGAAACTAGCCTAGGAGCCACGGGTGGACGAAGAGATACCGCCGCCAACCTGGGGGGGTCTCCACTAGTGGACTTGAAGGCACCGGCGTTATCGTTTCCTCCGTTGCCTCGGACCCGCGCCTCGGAACTGGATGCCCCGCACGACCGTAAGCAAGGCATGCTTGCGCCGCGTCTAGCGTCCGGCGAGGAGAGTCGGCAGTTCTATCAAACCGCGACCGAATGGGTTAACAAGTCTCCGGGTCCGGGAGACACCACGATGCAGGAAGATGTGCCAAGTGACCAGCGCCTCGAGGAAACGTATGCGCAAGCGACGGCCGAGTTACGAGGACTCAATCCGCGTCGGGAAGAATCGGGTAGCGAGACTGAGACCTTCCGGCTGCCACGGAAGCTGCTGCCATCGAGAAAGCCTCTGTCGCAGCCGAAAGCACTTGGGAGGAAGGTCGAGGAAGAGGTGGAGCGCCTGTACGAAGAGGGCGAGTTCTCTGACCACTCGCTACGACCCGCGCCGTCAGATAGCGAAGGGTGGACCCTTGTCTCTCCTCGCCGTTTGAGGCCGAGAGGATTTCCAGTGGAGTCAACGGGAACCCGAGTCCCAGGCCCTCGGGGCCAACGATTCACGCCAAACGTACGCCAAGCCGGCCCATCCCCGACCACCTTTAACCCGGTGGATAACTGGCGTAGGAGACCGGTAAACCCTCACCCACAAGGGGGAGGTTTTCAACTGTCGAGTGCTAGGAACACGCGTAATAGCGCCCAAGATCAGCGTAGGCGACAGACGGGGCCGACCCTACCGGAGGAGATGCGAGATGTTCGGGGCGAAGAATGGCACCCTAGAGCGGGCGAGCGAGCATGGAGCGACCAGTCAAGCTCGGATAGCGAGAGCGAGGCAGAGTTTACCGGGCGGCGGGTCAACGACCGTAATCGGCGACGCGCGAATAGATTGGAACGTGGTCAAGCCGAGAGATCGGTTGAACCACGCGAGAACCGGGCCTCGAAGGCTCTCCAGAATTGGAAACTCCATTTTTCGGGAGAGGATAAGGGGGAAGATGCGGAGGATTTTCTCGAGCGCTTGGAGGACTGTCGCGTAAGTGTGGGTGCTAGCGAAAGTGAGTTTTACCGCGCCGTGCCAGTGATTTTGTTCAAACGGGCGAGCCGTTGGTTTAGAGCCGTGAGAAGCGAGGTTGTGACATGGCGACAATTTAAGCGAGCGTTTAAGCGACAATTTGTGGGCGAGTATGATCGTGAGGATTTGCTAGACGATCTGCGGCGCCGGACTCAGGGGAAAGGGGAAAAGGTGAACGATTACGTGACGAATATCCGCTATATCGTGTCGCGTTTTGTCAAGCCGCCGTCCCAGAAGACGGTTACCGAGACGGTGTACCGGAACTTACTTCCGGAGTATCGTAAGGCGATGAGTGGGCAGCTCATAATGTCGCTTGACGACATCCAAGAGTACGGACGCTTGTGGGAAAGACAGAGAGAGCTGGACGGGAAATACGCGCCACCTCCACCGCCAGAGAAGATGCACGTTCCCGGAGCCGCTTTCATTAGCTCCGTGCCAAGGGCCAAGGTAGCGGGGATCGCCGACGAGAACCCCGAGCAGGTCGCCGCCGCTGCGGTCGAGACTCCGGGCACTAACAAGGGAGCTAAGAAACGGGGACCGGGGAAGCCGCCTGGAAATTTGGAGCCTGTCACTTCCGGGCCTCCCGCGCTACAGTGGCCGGTGCCAAACCCTCCGTCCCCAAGCCCGGCAATAGGGGAGCAAGGCCCGTATCCGTCGTATGCGGCCGCCGTACAAGTGACTCAACCGAACGTCGCGAGAAACAGCGGAGCGCCGGCGTGGACTGGAGACCAATGGGTATGGCCATCCGTACCCCGACCCAATGTAGGGGGGAACTTGGGGCCGCGACCTACCATCCCGCCTCCACCAGCTCCCGCCGCCCAGTCCAACCCGTTTCGCATGCTTGGAGATAATCAAGCTAGCGATCGTCAGCGCCCTGGGCCGTTCATGGGCGCCTGTTTTACGTGTAGTGGCGTAGGCCACCGCTCGGCACAATGCCCCGAGAGCTTATGTTATGCGTGCCAGCAAAAGGGCCATATGTCGCGCGGGTGCCCTAACCGACCCCCTCGGGTCGAGGGCGCGGTCGGGGGCACGATGCCGCGGAATGTGTATTGCCAAGTATGCGGCCTTCGTGGTGTGACCTTCAAATCGTGTAGCGTGTGCGAGAAACTTCGTGAGAGTCTGGGAAACTGGCAACTGGGGGGCCAGTAAAGAGCTTGCTCCCTGGACCCCCCAGGGCGGGATGCGAGACGACGGAGACAGCGAGAGAAGCGTGTGAAGCGATGAAGCGAGGCGAAGCGAATGCGAAAAATCGATCGAGTGACGAGAAGCGTAGCGACCTGGCTGGGAATAGCGGTAGTATCAAGTTATTCGGAAAGTCGAAGAGAAAGCAAATAGTGAGTAGCGAGATAAGCGTGACCCCTGATTCCGAGTCAGAAGAGGTGGGTCTGCAGGATGTTCGCGGATTGTTCGAAGGAGATGATGAGGATGCAGGGGTCAATCGAGCGATAGCGCCAAGCATGCGCGTGATGTTGGGCGGCGACGTACTGAGCGAGTTTAAGAGTACACCTGTCCCTGAGGGGAATAGGGCTAGAAGAAATATTTGGCTGAGGCCTCGTGGAGGGGAGGGGGTGTCACTCGGAGGCGAGAAGGAAGTGGAAGCGAGTGCCAGCGAGCGGGAGGACGATCGTCTGTTTGAATGGCCCAAGCCAGTGTCATGGGACGCGTTGAATAGCGAGCCGTTGAAGGTGTTTAAGACGGTGGACGAGATGTTGCAGGAGAGTGTCGAGAAGAGGGCGGCTAAGCCCCGGAATGAGGGCCCTCTCGGACTTTCCCTCGACGACGTTTTCCCCTCGGCGACCCTCGGTTTGAAGCTCCTGAGCGATGAGGAACGTGCGAAGTATGCAGGTGGGTTGCATGTGGGGCTCCACGAAGAAATTGCCGGCGTGAGCGATGATAATCGCAACTATATTTGTGTGTCGTTAGGGGGACAGAGCTACAAGGCTTTATTAGATCCAGGAGCCACCTCCTCACTAATCGGGCCTAAAGTGGCCGATAAATTCGAGAAGCGCCTGTTGCCAAGTAACTCCGCGATGCGTAATGTTAATGGGGGTGTGACTAGAGTGTTGGGGGTGCTTAAGGCACAAATAGACCTCGGAACGAGGGAAGGCGTTTTGTATTTGAAAGCCGTGCCAAACATCGATCAGGACCTTCTTTTGGGGATGGACTTCTGTCAGAACTTTGAGATCGAGGCTAACTTCGGTAAGCGACTATGGCGAGCGAGCGAAGGACCATGGGCTTCATTCGTCGGGGGGAGCGATGAACCTGAGAGAGTGATTTACGCGGAATGCGCCGGTATCGTGGAAGTGGGTGACGATCAGCGTGGCCGAGTGAATAAACTGATCGAGCAAGTATTATCGTCGGCCACCGAAGCGCCAGGGATAACTAAACTAACTGAGCACGTTATTCGCGTGACCGATCGCACACCGATTCGACATCGGTTGAGGCGTATGTCGCCGCGGATGCAGGAAATAGCGACCGAGGAAGTAGAGCGAATGTACAACGAGGGGATAATCGAAAAATCGTCGAGCGATTATAGTAGCGCCCCAGTGATGATAAAGAAACCGGATGGGACTTACCGATTTTGCATCGACTTTCGCGACTTAAATAAGGTGACGACTCGCGATGCGTACCCCTTGCCGAGTATGGATTCGATTCTGGACCGACTCCGAAGTGCGCGGTATCTATCCAAAATCGATCTGAAACAGGCCTACTTTCAGATACCCATGGAAGCCTCGAGTAGGAAGTATACCGCGTTTTCGATGCCGGGTTCAGGGCTGTGGCATTTTCGACGGATGCCGTTCGGCTTGACTAATGCGCCGATGACGTTTCAGCGGCTCATCGACGCTTTATTCGGGCCGGACTTGCAACCCAACGTTTTCGGGTATCTAGACGATATCATCGTAGCGACGGACGATTTTGATGAACACTTGCGCTATTTGGAAATAGTCCTGCGTCGGGTAACGGGAGCCGGATTAGAGATCAAATTTGAAAAGTGCGAGTTCTGCTTGTCGCAACTCACCTACCTGGGTTTCATATTAGATAAGGATGGGTTGCGCCCCGATCCCGAGAAGATTGCGCCGGTATTGAAATATCCCGCCCCTAGGGATGTTAAGCAATTACGCCGATTTTTAGGGATGGTCGGGTGGTATAGCCGATTTATTGAACGTGACTCGGAGATAAAAATTCCATTAGTTAAATTATTGCGCAAGAAAAAAATGTGGGAGTGGGAAGCGGAGCAACAGGAAGCGTTCGACAAATTGAAGGGGGCCCTAACAGACGCACCGGTATTAGCGCGACCGGATTTTGCCAAGCCATTCACCGTGCAGACTGACGCGAGTAACTATGCGATCGGCGCGGTGTTATCCCAAGAGCATGAGGATGGCGAGCACCCCATCGTGTATGTGAGCCGTGTGTTAACACCTGCGGAGAAGAATTACAGCGTCACGGAGAAGGAATGTCTCGCGGTAATTTGGGCACTTAAAAAACTGCGACCGTACGTGGAAGGGTATCAGTTCACTGTGATTACCGATCACAGTGCCCTGAAGTGGATCAAAGACTTGCGCGAACCAGCGGGGCGATTAGCGAAGTGGGCGTTAGAGATGTCCCAATGGGACTTTGAGATCGTGCATCATAAGGGCGCCTTGAACCACGTGCCGGACGCACTATCTCGATTGTCGGGGGAAGAGCAGGAAATAGCTGCGTTTGACGAGATTAGTGACGAGTGGTACGTTAAAATGACGAAAGAGGTGGTCGAATATCCGCTCAAATATAAGGACTGGCGCGTAGAGGACGGGAGATTAAATCGTTACCGGGTAGATTTGCTGTTAGATCCGATCACGCATCGAGAGGAAAAATGGCGATTGGTAGTGCCGGAAAACCATAAGGAGCGCGTCATGACCGATGCACACTGTTCGCCGTCGAGCGGACACATGGGGATTGAGAAAACTTACGATCGCGTAGCTCGTGAATATTACTGGCGGGGAATGTATTATGACGTCAAGAGGTTCGTAAAAGCGTGCGAATTGTGTCAGCAGTTTAAAGTGCCGCAGACAGCCCCGCAAGGGTTAATGGGTAAGCGAATCGTGGAGAGACCGTGGGCCGTCGTGGCCGCCGATCTGATGGAATTTCCGCCGAGTAAAAGTGGCCATAAGTACTTGATTGTTTTCCAGGACTTATTCACGCGTTGGATCGAAGTTAAGCCATTTCGTAAAGCCGATGGTAAAAGCGTAGTGCGAGCGTTAGAGGAACTAATTTTATTTCGATGGGAGACGCCGGAGTACTTTTTGACGGATAATGGCCGCGAATTTAGCAATAAGTTGATCGCCGAGACATTAAAGGAGTACGGGGTCCAGCACGTTTTCACACCTCCCTACCATGCCCAAGCCGATCCCGTGGAGCGAACTAATCGGACTTTAAAGCAAATGATAGCAATATTTGTAGGCGCCGATCATCGCAACTGGGACCTGCATGTGCATGAGTTTCGCCACGCGGTTGACACTGCGACTCAAGCGACGTTGAAAGTTTCGCCGGCATTCTTGAACTACGGCAGAAATCCAAAGCCAGTGAAAAGTCTGCGTCGAGAGGTCGAACCTAAAGAGAAGATCGAGCGGATTTCACCGGAGGCGTGGGGGGATCGGGTTAAGCGACTGGATGCGCTGCGAGACTTAGTAGCTAAACATATCGAGGACACAAGATCAAAACAAAAGAGGCATTATAATCGAGGACGTCGCGATGTGCGTTTTAGCGTGGGTATGCAAGTGATGAAACGTACGCATCATTAATCTGATGCTGTGAAGAAATTCTCAGCAAAACTAGCGCCCAAGTTCGAGGGGCCGTACGAGATCGTCGCGGTAAAATCACCGGTAGTGTTTGTCCTTCGCGATGGAAATAAGAAGCGCGTTGCACACGTATCGGACATCAAGCGATATGTGCCCCCGCGAGGAAAACCAAGCACCTAATAACGTTTACCCGAGATTTTCGCCACCGAACCGTACGCCTTCCCATCCCCACCCTTTTTCTCACCAGGATAAGCCGTAGACACCTAAACATTGAAGGCCACGCAGCCAGGAAGGAAGACCAACAACCCCAAGTTCAATAGGCGGCTGGGTTTAGAGACCCGGGTAAGTACTTTTGTTTGGATATTTTCTTTTACTTGGGACGTTTTTCGGAGTAGACCGAACACTCGGGGAGATGTTCGTTCTAGGGGAGGGGAATATGACGGAGTCATTTTTCTCTGACCTATAGCATTAAGCGCCGAAACGCGTCATCAAGGTGGACTCTATTTTCATTATAAGAAGCTAATAAAGGTCCGGGTCTGTGTGTTTCATGTTCTACGTGAGAGTAATCGGATGCAAGGAGTAGCGCCAAGGAGAGAAGAGGAGACCTAGCGCCGAAGAAAATCCCAAGAATGTATAGTTCTGCGTATTAAAGAATATTTGTAATTACCGCGCCAATGTCATAATCCAGTACTTCTTTATCGACGAAGATTGTATGTATTCAGAGTATGTATTGTAAATTGCGTCGCGTTCGAGTGCGTATGAATAATGTCCTGGCGGTAAGAATTAGAAGTATGTATAGAGATATAGTGTGGTAATGCGCGAGGCTGCACTAATTGGTGGGCCTAACGCGACACTCTTGTAGTAGCCTTCGAGTGAACCAGAGCTTCCCGAGTTTTCGCGTTTCCGGTAGCACAGATGGAGAGAGAGAGAATCGAGAGAGAGAGCGAAGGAGAAGAGCGGAGAATCAGTTCCCAAGCCAGCCGGAAACGACCTTGCGACCGACGACCAAGGAGACGCGGACCATCGCCACCCCCAGCTGTCATCTGCGAGACCAGGGCATCGACAGGCCAAGAGCTGATTTGACCCGGAACATGGTGAACCCGGAGGTAAGGGTAAAGTAGAGTGTGCGAGCGTGTGTGTGTCCTTACGTGTGTGTTGGGGGATCGAGTAGTGCGGGACTCCCCCAGGTTGCGTGGAGTGCGAGAACAAGAGAGTCCGGGGGAAAGCGTGATTGTCGCGGATTAGTGCGATAGCGCCGGATTGCGCCGAGATTCGGGCCTAAAAGCCCACGTGTAAAAGTTCGCCAAAAATAAAGTGAAGTGTTCTTGAAATCATTAACTCGTTGTGGTCGTGCATGTGTTTTTTCCTCCTTCAGATTTTACAGGTCGCGCCTCGTTTCTCCTTGGGAGAGTAGTCCGATCCCGACGGACTACCGCTGGCAGGACCTCCTCAGAGACGAGTCTCCTGGGCCAAGCAGCGGACATCGTGAGCGTGGGGACAGGGGTTGTTTTTCGCGTTTCAGGACACGGCGGACTTTGGCGAGATTGTTGGCGATAGAGTCTTTGGGCGTTGTCTCGGGACCGCCCTGGCTGCGACACTCTATAGTGTCTCAGGGCGCGAAAGTACAACGTCACAGGGCTTAGTGTAGTAAATAGTGCGTGAGTATGTCAAGCAGTTGTTTACGTTGTAAAAGAGTTTTAAAGCGCGACTGTAAACCCGACCTAGTGTGCTCAGTCTGTCAAAATAGATTCCATACGAGTTGTCACGATACATATAACCCCACTGATTATTCTTTTCTTGGTTGTTCAAAGCATTGCCCTGTACCAAACGCCTCAGCTCACCCGGAGCTGAGTAACTTAAATCGTTCTGTTGTAACCCCATCATTGGTGTTCAACAAGCGACTCAGATCTCCGCCGTCGCCATCATCAGAGCAGTCAACCAAAATTGCACGCGTTGACACATCATCCACGGTTGTCTTGGGCGTTTGTCCTGTCGCAGAGTTTTCTGCTGAATATATGGCTGATCCACCACTATGGTTTCAGCAACATATGGTGACCTATGCTGCTGATATGAAGGAGATCAAGGAGATGCAGAGGTCTTTGGACGGGCGTATTACGGTGGCTGAAAATTGTCTGACCGAGATCTTTCAGCGCTTGGAACCTATAGAAAAGGCTTATGCTGATAATACTGCAAATGCTCCTGTCTCATTGCAGGACGGGTCTATGGTGACCACCGATCGTTGTGAGGTTTTACTCTCAGGCATTTTACAGATTTTAACAATATCACACCAAGATATTATCAAATGCTTATTAAATGCCTTTGACTTACAGCATATGTTGCCTTTGATTACTTTTGCACGTGATTGGGCCAATAAGCAGACTAGTGTTTCTCTAACTCAAGCAGCCACATCTTCTTCAAGGGCCATTGTGCTAGAGTTATCTTCCCCGGTTGCTAGGAATCGTTCGTTGTCCCAGGCTTATCATCTTGCTGCAGCAAATAACACTACCGTTTTTGGATCTGGTTGCATGGGTAAATTGAGTTTGCATGCTCTATGGCCAAAGCCTTTGCATCAACTACTGTCAAAGGCAACTGCAGCAGCAAAGAACCTTAACTATGCTCGTCCAATAGTTCGTGACCATAAGGTCTTCATGCATCAGACAAGAAGATCTGCTCATATTTACGTACGAACCGAGGCCGATCTTGCCACACTTCCTGTCTATTCAGCCACAACTAATACACAATGAAATCCACTATCCCGTCCATTATCATCTAGTTGCTCTTCCAACGTCAAAATAGGCCATATTAATATCAATAGACTAAAAAAAAACTTTTCACTGCTTGAAAACAAACTATTAAACAGTCAGTACATAGCCCTTGGTGTCTCAGAAATCTTTTTTAACCATCTTGATAATGATTCCATAGTTTCCATTAACGGCTATTCAATTTATCGCACTCATAGGGAGGGAAAAGAGGGTGGGGGCGTGGCTATCTATGTTAACGATGCTATGAAGGTTCAAGTCCTGGCAAGGTCAGATGTTGTCTACGACAATACATCTGAGTACCTTATAATCGAGATTTCGCAGGGTGCCTTTGAATTATTATTTGCAACTATCTACTGACGCCCAAAATTTGCTTATCCTATTCAATTCTTTAATGTGCTTACTAAACACCTTGCCCTCTACTCTCTCTCTGTAGTTGTAGGAGATTTCAATGTTGACATGTCTTCAATTTCACAGGATTCAAATTATCTAGCTAATGCCATCAACTCTTGTAACCTACATCTAATTCGCTCCGAACCTACTAATTATTCAGTTTACCGAAACAGACAAACACACACATGGCTTGATCTTATTTTAATTAATGACATATCAAATCTTATTACATATACCAAATCAGACTCCCCTTTTGCAGCTGGACATGACTGGACGGAGGGACATTACGACATTCTGCTAGTGCTACTCCACCATCAATAAAGTTTATACGATCCTTAGCAAAAATAAATCAACTCGATCTTATAAATTCTTTCACAGTTAGTGTCAATCAATTTTTTATTCATACTCAACCTATCTATTATGTTGATTGCTTGACAATGCTACTTACCAAAGCTACTAGTGATGCATTTGATTTGAATGCACCTAAACATGGAGTGATTTTCTCAAATCGGTGAAAGGCGTGGGTAAATGATACTATCAGAAAGAAAATGAAGGAGAGAGATCGAGCTTACAAAGAATATCAACAATCGGGGCTAAACATGGACTTAGTCAGGTTTCGGATACTCAGATCTTCAGTTCGTAATGCACTTGATTGTGCTAAGAACAATTATTTCTCATTAAAACTCCAGAATTCTCATGATTCGAGCTACCTATGGAGAATTTTTCGTCAAATGAGGGTCACTGAAAAGACAAAATCGAAACTCTCGAACTTGTTTACTCCTCAGGAATTAAATAGTTACTATGTCTCGATCATGGATAATGTTGTACCGCTAATGATGCCTGACCTGGCGGATGCCCTATTGTTGCCGCTTCCAGAGGATTCCAACATGATTTTTTCTTTTAAAAATGTTACTGAAACTGATGTTTTGATTGCTCTTTCGAAGGTGGTATCTAGATCGGCTGGCGAGGACGGTATTTCTGTAAATATGATCAAAATGCTTACACCGAAAATTGTTTGCTTATTACAATACCTTATTAATCTCTCTATTAGCACATCAAAATATCCTGAGTCATGGAAATCAGTGATTATTACGCCCCTTAGTAAATCCAAAGCCCCGACATTCCCATCTGATACTCGCCCTATTGCTCAGTCATCAGAGTATTCTAAAGTTTGCGAGCGTTGTATTGATTCACAACTATCAGCCTTTATCGACAGAACCAACTTTCTTGACCCGTACCAATCTGCGTTTCGACGCGGCCACAATACGCAAACAGCTCTTCTGAATCTTACTGAGGATGTTAGATACGGGATTGAAAATGGTTGTTGTACGATCGCTATTTTAAATGATTTTACCAAGGCATTTGATTCAGTGAGTCATCCTAAGCTTCTCAGACTCCGAATACTTGGCTGCGATGATAAGTCTTTAAAATGGTTCTACTCCTATCGAAGTGGTAGAAGACAGAAAACGGCACTGGACGAACACCCGATGTCAGACTGGGCTAAGGTACCTTGTGGCGTGCCTCAAGGCAGCATACTCAGGCCAAAACTTTTTTCTATATTTATCAACGACCTGCCTAGATGTCTGAGTCATTGTAAGCACATCCTTTTCGCTAATTATTTTCAAATTTTCCTTACAGTGCCATGTAAGAATGTAGCGGAAGCAATTAGGCTGATAAATGAGGATATCGCTGCCATTGAACGGTGGGCTCTTGAAAATGGTTTGCACATTCACCCTGGCAAGATCAAGGCAATAATTATGGGTGGCCATACATTTGTTTCACGTCTGAATCTGGATGCTCTCGATAGGATTAGAATCCTGGGCCATAACATCGAGTATGAGACTAAGATCAAAAATTTAGGAGTTTGGCTGAGCAATGATCTGTCCTAGTCTGCTCATATTGACCATATCTCCACACAGGTGTATCGCTCTCTACATACGTTACGACAGCATCGTCACTCTCTTACACTCTATCTACGCAAGCATCTGGTGGAATCTATGATATTGCCATATTTTGATTACGCAGCTGCAGTCTACCATGGTCTTGACGAAACTCGTGAACTGAAGTTACATCGGTTACTTAATGCATGTGTCAGGTTTGTCTTCGGAAACATTGCGTATAATGCACATGTAACGCCCTATCGTCTAAAGCTTGGATGGCCCAAACCCAAGCATAGGCGGGAGCTTATGTTAGCATCGTTCGTGTACAATTTGATAACTCACCAAAATCCAGAGACACTTGCTCGGCGCTTTACTCTTTGGTCGGAAATTGATTTGCGCCACTCCGCTAGACGGCAAAATGAGATCTTCTACATTGGTAACCATCGTACTCAGGCTTGGACAGACTCCTTTATTGTCGCTGCAGCTTACCTCATTAATGGCTTACCTTGCCCTGACTTTGCGCCTTGACGGCCTTTCTAAATACTAAAGTGATATCTTCCAAGAACTTTTACGTCATGACACTGGTGTGTGGGAAAATCGGGCTGGGACACTCTGACCGGTCACACTGTTGCGTGCATATTTATTTTGTTTTATTTTATTTTGTTTTATTTTATTTTGCTTTTTATTTCATACTCTATTACATTATATAAGCTTGCTATATATACCTATACATTATTAATCTTTTATAGCTACAAATTATGTTTACGTTTATTCACTGAAGGTAATACTGCTTGACAGTTCATAGTTCGCACAATCTTTAATTTTTAATCATCAATTAAAAAATTAGAAAAATTGTAAGTATAGTGATGATGATGTATATTAAAATAATTTTTCTCAGTATTATTGTTTAGTTACTATTAGTATATTCCGAATTGTTACTTATTGAAAGTGTTAAAATGTCAGTTGTAATAAGCCACTTTTTAACAGCTCACCTACGGAGTGATGTTTTTCAGTTGTCATGTTACTATTGTTGTAGAGATATTATTGTACTAATCTTCTTAACCGTCAATCAAATTTACATGATATATTAATGAATACTATGAAATTGTTGTTATTGGAATACTTGACAAATGTAATTTTGGTACTAGCCAGATAAGGTTTTACCCCATGGCCCAATAAATATATCTATCTAATCTAATCTAATGTCCTCTGGAGCGCGGCGGCTGACTTGCGGTACTTCCTCGAGCTCCCATAAGCGCTGCAGCAGCGCAGCCAGCTCGCGATGCCAAGACGGTGCGCCGTCCATGTGCAGTATTGAGCCAACAGTAAAGGCTGCCGGTTGCAGGCCAGGAGCACAGCCGACGAGGGTCCAGCCGAAGATCGTGTGCTGATCGATAATGTCGTCCCGCCAGACGGATTCCGCCCTTATTATGCGGCTGTAGACGTCGACACCGAGGAGCAGGTCCACACGACTAGGTGTACCGAATGCGGGGTCGGCCAGAGGCTGAAGACGGACCGGACGGACCACTCAACTGGACGAGAGCGGTCGGTAGCACGGCGAGTCAGGAAGAGGGCGACGGGCCCAGGTCATCGGCACGGGTTGCCCCAACGGGGTCGGCCTTCGGTCATTTTGGTGATGGCAGACCGACAGATTGGTCCGATGGCCGTCGACGGCTACTGTCGTTAAGCAGGCTGTGGTGCTGTTCTCGGCAGTGCTGACAAACAGATCGGGAGGGGCAGAACTTCAACAGGGGGCCCGTTCGGAAGCAGTTAAAACATAGTCGGGCTTGGTAGACCAAGTCTCGCCGAGCATGCACGTCGAGGCCTTGGAATCGAGCGCAATGCCGCAGGTAATGGGTTTCGCTGCAGGACGGGCACAGAGGTAGAGCTACGCTGGTTGCGAGGGAGCGATAGTGCAACCCAGAAGATGATGAAGCTGGTGGATGAATGCTGGGCGTGCTCGCTCGCCGCACTGGGCGAGATGCCTTAATGGAGCTGAGAGTTCGGCACTGTTGGTGAAGAAAGTTCCTCATGGCGGCGAAAGTCGCAGTCTCAATTCCAGCCCTTGTGTTGGTGCCCTCGAGCCGCTCGAGCTCATCCTCCCAGGCACACCAGGTAGTCGGGTCCATGCCGGTCATTACACAAGAGATTAACCAGTCATCCCACTGGAGGACAGGACAGTTCAATCCATTTTTTCAGTAGCAACGAGTCCGGCACTTTGGCTAGGAAGCTTCGCAGTGTAGACCACAATAAATAGTGAAATCACATTTGCACATTTGATAATTATTCTTAATATTACACCTTCCATATTATACATTACTCTAGCCAAACGAGCGATAAAGGGGCTATTAAAGTCTCCTTGCTTTTCCCATCCCCCAGTGACTTATCTCTTTTGTTCCTCAGGTAAAAGCGAATTTCTGGGTCAGTGCAAATCAGAGCTATCCTCTATGTAAGGTAGCTAGTAAGCCAGGGAATTTTCAGGGTATTGCCAGCTGGAGTGACCCCGGGACGTTGGCGACTTACTGTATCTGATGTAGCACAAGACAAACAATAAATTAATACTTTGCAATTTCATTGATCCTGAGAAGTTGTGTATCGCGAGTCAGGGGCATTGTAAGACTAATTACGTTCCTGCGCACTCCCACTGAGGTATCTCGTAATACGTGGTGGTGGCAATACAAACCAAACTTTGTACATACGAGTTTTTCTTGTCTTCTGTCCATTTTAAAGGTGGATCCTTAAAATAATTATATAAATGAATATCCAACGTCTTGTGAAACAACTCTATTGTAAGAGTATACATTGAATTAACAATTAAAATGTCTATATACAATTATGATCGTTACAATTGGCAATCGAAATTTTTTGGCACGTAACGCTTTCATTCATATAACATTCATCATTTAACATTAGAAACTCTGTATTAATTTTTTAAGTGGATAACCAACAATTAAGTCTTGTATAAAAAACCAATGGAACAAACATTTGATATTAAAAAGTCGCAGGATAAAGTAGATCATACAATTCTTGAAATGAAAGTACTAAAAAATGCTATAGAATTCATAAAAGTTTAACACAGATATTTAGAATCAAATGGAAAACGAAGTTCAAATAAGCCATTCTCATTTACTAAAGTTTTAAAACGCGCTATTGAAATCAATAAAAGAAAAATGTTCAATTTCTCATGTAAATTATTCAATTTCTTATGAATGAGTATTTATTATATTTCGAAAGTATATTTAAAGAAAACTTTTTTATCGGTACAATACAAAACAATATACATAAAAAGATACCATGAATCACTGAGATTAGATTGTATAAGGAATCTCATAAATTTTGAGTGCAGAACAGTGCTTTCGGCGTCATGCTATTTCCCATAATAGATATTTACGGCCTGAAAGATTGAGTGATTGTTGGCGATTATATATGAATTTAATTATTTATTTGATGTTCACGTTTTATTACCTTATGATACTATTATTTTAACTTTTTTAAGGCATTTAAATTTGGCATAGTAAATAGAATTAATCATGATAAATAGAAATAAATGTAATGTTCTTAACAAGGTATGAAACATAATTTTTTTTATGTTAACACTTCTTACGTATTGTCACAAAAATTTAATTTTTTGTCAATATAAGGCTTTATTTTCCTTAAAACAACTGGTAAACGGAATCTTACTAGAATTTTTTAATTGTGGATTACTAAATGAATATGGATACGTATAGTATGTCCCTATTAATTTCAATGATATGTTACCTCGTTTTTCAAACGAAATTTTTTTTCTGAAAAGTTTAATCATTTTGTAAATATAAGCCAACTTTAATGCCTACACAAGTTCCTTGAAAATAAAAAATACAGGTTTTTTGTTTGCTGTAAGCTGAGATTCTTACAAACTTTGCATACTAAATTTTTGACACTTATTAGTGTAAAAACCAGTTTTCGACATTGAAAGTTCTTAGAACAACCTTAGTAAGGTATAAATTTCTAAGTTTTTTTGAGCTACCAAAAAGATTAGGAAAAAAAGTTTTTAAGCCTTAAATCATTGTAATTGCTCGTTGTGTTCGTGACATATGATTGATTACACAAATACTTATACTATTCCAAACACACATGCACATGTAAATAGACTAAGTTTTTCTAAGAACAGTGATCATTCACTTTAGACTTTGTTCACTTAAGAGTGAATATTGTGAGAGAAAACTGTCGGGATCAGTGTAGTTAACGCGTTCTAATGTAGGCGCGAGGAGATGGGAGCCTGGAATAGTGGGAGCATACACACTTGGTCGTTGACTCGGGTAATTAGTACAATACCCGCAGGTGTGGGTGCTTCCTCTCCCTCTCCGGCCTCGAGCGCCGAGTATCTTTGCTGGCGAGCTCGCGTATTCGGCTGAGCTCCTTCTACTAGCACGCGGACCTTTCAAGTATCAAGTCGCTCCCGCGTAGTCGAGCTTGATATTTAAAGTCGCTGCAGCTTTTCTATGGCTAAACTCGCAACCATTGTGACAGGATCAGGGCAGCCTTCTCATCGTCGCTAACTAGTCGCCTAAGGTATAGCGCACGTCTTCTCTGAGTAGAGGTGATTTGTTAACGAATTAAAAGGATAACAGGATCAGCCTGATTCTTGGAGGCCAGCTCGTTCGACTAGCTTCATCGTCGTCTCGAGCTGAGCCCCTTTAAAGTCTTTCTTGCTTATGATTAAGTCCAAGGTCTTCTCGAACGACTTGCTACATCGTCGTCTCGAGCTTCGTCCTTTATACCACGTACTGAGATTCGTGTTTCCTCGTAGCGAACTCTTGGTCAACTTACATTTTGTATATTATTTTGTTAAATACAAATTATCATTACTTAATAGTCGATTTTTGGTTGTTAATCTCTTGCCAATCCCATATAAAGAAAGAAAGGAGATTTCTCGGAACTGGAGCATTATTATCCAGGGAGAAAATTTAAATGCGCATTTAAATTTTCGAGCATTAAAAAACATTTCTGCTCATTTCGTGACCTTCGTATCTTCAGGTCACGAAAGCAGAAAAGGTTTAAAAGTCAAAAAATAAACATGGTAGCAGAGCGTGGTTGCCCGGCTTCCGAGAAACAAATTCCTCGTTAAAATTTTCTTTAAGGTCAAGTGACGTCACTTCACAACATCGACTTATTTTGAAAATCGTCTCTAAGAGAGGGACA
The DNA here is from genome assembly GCF_000648655.2 of Copidosoma floridanum. The sequence continues at coordinate 478,452 of NW_019384196.1, forward strand.
AGACGACTAGCAGGAGGAGAGCGACGAACGCTATCGGCGTTTCTTCTTTGTGCGGATGTTCGCAGCGCAATTGAGTACCTTCCACTTCCACACCGATTTCATCGCCCCGCTCGGCTCTACTCTCGTTGGCCTACCAGTTCATCGGCGCTTTGGATGAGGTAGAGCACCGGGGAAGGGTGCGGCAACAGAGACGGTAAGAGCAGTCGTCGCTGTTATTGTTTTTCGTTGCTCATACAGCAGCTGTATTTCAAGCTGTTTGTGTTTTATCTTATTTTTGTTTGCTATTAAGTAGCGTAACTTTGCATTAGTTGTCTTCGTTATTGATTACTCCACACACCATGAAAGAATTGTTCAAAGCACAATTGAAGCTGCAAAGCTACATTTGCAATTTTTATACTAATACCGTTGAAAAGGCCACATTAGAAAGTCGGACTGTTAGTTATTATAAAGCTCGACTAGAGTTGATAGCTAGTTACTGGGCCAAATACACTGCAAATCACGATAAGTTGATCATTGAGGAAGATGCTAACGCGGAACTTGCCTACTTCAAAGACGATTTTTATACGACTTGCGAAGCTGAATTTGCAATCGCAATGGGTCGGATACGCGATAAGATTACCGAACTCCAACCTCCCGCGCCGAGTCAAGATTTGCCAGCACCGACTTCAATAGTGCAGAATATCACTAATTCTGCGCCTCACGTTGCACTTCCTCCTATTGCATTGCCCACGTTTTCCGGTAAGCAGGGTGAATGGGAAAGCTTTAAGCAGCGATTTTGTTCTCTTGTAAAAGACAAATCAAATATCTCCCGAGTAGAAAAATTGCAGCATTTATTAAATGCAGTACATGGTCAAGCTGCACATCGTCTCAAAGGTCTTGACGTTATCGACGCGAATTTTGATGTTGCTTGGGAAAAACTTGTGCGCCGTTATGACAACCCACGTATCCGACTCTTTTCAACACTCGAAAGCTTGCTTCAGTTATCTTCAAACAAAGCTCGCAGCGCACAAGACCTTAATGAGTTAATCGATACTACCGAAGAATCTGTTCGAGCTCTTCGCGACTTAAACTGCCCAGTCGAACATTACGACAATTGGATTGTTCACTGTGTTGTCCGTAAGCTCGATGCTGGCTCTCGCGAAGCTTGGGAAGCGTCCCAGTCGAACGTGGACGGTTTTTCAACATTTAAGGCGTTAATCAATTTTTTGGAGAAGCGTATTCAAACGCTAGAACAAGCGCATTCTTATGTAGACAAATGTGAGTCTTCAAGCAAGCAATCAAGTAACTCGACACCTCGCAAATCGAATAAAGTTACCGTGAATAACGCGCAAACGGTGGATCAATCTGAACCTAAATCGAGTCCCTTGTGTGACTTATGCAAAGGTCCTCATTGGTTACATCGTTGTAGCCATTTTAATGCAAAGTCGCAGTCTCAGCGTTTGGATTTTTGTAAGGGTTCGAAGCTTTGTCTCAATTGTTTAAGAAAAGGACATAAGGCCTCTAAATGTCCGTCATCTAACCGTTGTTTCAAATGTCAACTCGCGCATCATACGAAATTGCACTCAGAAGACAATTCACAGAACAAAGGCTCAGGCTATCGGATAGGTAATTCGTTCGCTGATAACGGGTCCCAGCCTACCGGTACCTCTGCAAACTCTGACGAATCGTACAGTCATGTCGCATCACACAGTGCGTCGGTTGGAGCCTCAGTGCTTCTTGCTACGGCTAAAATCTTGATATCAAACGCGTTAGGTAAGAAGCTGACTGTTCGGGCCCTGATCGATCCTTGTGCCGAACGATGCTTTATATCGCAACGGGTAGTGCAACAGCTTAAGCTTGATTCGGAAAAGACTTCAATCTCGGTGATAGGCGTCGGTTCCGAAAAGACATCAACTTGCAAGACCATAGCTCACGGTATTTTACAATCAAGTACCGACAAAAGCTTCGCTATGGGTTTTTCCGCGCTTGTGCTAAATGAACTAACTCGTTGTCTGCCCAAAGACAGGGTCGTGTCAGGGAATTGGCCCCATCTTCGTGGTTTAATTCTAGCAGACCCTCAATTTTCGGAACCCGCGAAGGTTGATTGCATACTTGGTGCAGACATATACCCTATCCTTATGCTTGAAGGCATGCGTAGAGGACCAATGGGTACTCCGTGTGCTCAGCAGTCTGTCTTCGGCTGGCTGCTTACCGGAGCCATTTCACCCATCAACACTTACAACCAAAAGCCAGTTCGTGTATTTCATTTAACGACTGAGCCCTCGCTTTCACAGCAACTCACGCAGTTCTGGGAGATCGAAGAAATTCCGCGCAAGGCACTTTTGACTCCTGACGAACAGCGTTGTGAACAACACTTTGTCGACACACATTATCGCGAACAGAACGGACGCTTTGTAGTCCGATTGCCTTTCGCAAAGCAACCCAAGTTTTCCGGTTCTCGAGATGTCGCGGCTGCATGTTTGCGTAGATCTGAGAAGCGATTGCAGCGTGATATGCAACTCGCCGAGCGTTATCAAGCCTTCATGCTTGAATACCTGGAGTTAAATCACATGGAGCCCGTTCCTTCTCATCAGGTGCTCAATCCTGGATTTTATTTGCCTCACCATGCGGTGGTGAGACCTGAAAACCCTGCGAAAATACGCGTAGTCTTCAACGCATCGCAGAAATCGCAAAATGGTCTATCACTAAATGATATGCTTTTGTCAGGACCTAAGCTTCAAGCAGACATCTCAATAGTTTTATCTCTTTGGCGTCGATTTAGATTCGCCTTTACTACTGATGTTATTAAGATGTTTCGCCAGATAAAGGTTCATCAGGATGACGCTGACTGGCAACGAATACTTTGGCGAGACAACACTAGCAAGCCAATTCAGGATTACAGATGCATCACGGTGACGTACGGTACTTCGTCTGCTCCCTTTCTGGCTCTTCGGGTTATGAAGCAAATTGCAACTGACGGTTCACTGGACTATCCGGAAGGTGCTTCAATTCTTCGTCATACACTTTACGTTGACGACCTCTTCGGCGGAGCGGACACTATCAATGAAGCCGTACGCCGCCGCGAGCAACTGATCAATCTTCTGGGATCAGCAGGCATGGTCCTGGATAAGTGGGCAGCAAATTCCTTGGATCTGCTAGCAGGTTTGAATTCATCTTCTGCAACTGAAGTTGAATTGAATCAAAACGAGGTAAAATCTACCCTTGGTATTAAATGGCTTCCAAAGGACGATGTTTTTTCGTTCACAGCAACAGTAACTCAAGCGACTTGCGTTACCAAAAGGTCGATATTGTCTGAAGTCGCTCGATTATTTGATCCTCTAGGTTGGTTGGCGCCCATGATTATCGTGGCCAAAGTAATCATGCAAGATCTTTGGCTGGACCACATCGACTGGGATACGCCTGTTCCTGATCAACTTCATTCCCGCTGGTTTGAATTCCAAGCTGGACTCGCAGAAATACCGAGGATCCGGATTCCACGATGGCTTAACACCCTGGAAAGTGATGACTGGCAACTGCACGGATTTGCCGACGCTTCGCAGAGAGCGTATGCAGCTGCTCTATACGTAGTCATTCCAGGACGCCAACCCATGCTGCTCACGGCAAAAACAAAGGTCGCCCCCACAAAGGTCCAATCATTGCCACGGCTCGAATTGTGTGGGGCCACATTACTAGCTCGGTTGATTTCACACACTTTGGACGCAAGTCAACAACCACCAGCATCAATTCACTGTTGGTCGGATTCACGAGTCGTGTTGGAATGGTTGAAAGGACACCCATCCAAGTGGCAAACATTCATTGCCAATCGTACTAGCGAGATAATTACAAGCTTACCAACAGCGACTTGGAGACACGTCAGATCTGCAGACAACGCTGCTGATTGCGCTTCAAGAGGTGTCTCAACGGCTGATCTTGCTGAGCACAAGCTTTGGTGGCATGGACCTGATTGGCTGTCCATGCCTGAATCTACTTGGCCAACCAACATGCCACTTAGTGCTCAGACAGTTGAGGATGCGCATGCCCTCGCTGCATTAGAAGAAAGCACCGACGAAGGCGTCCCTACAGGCCCTGGATGCAACTGCTTATCAACGCTGCAGAAGTTTTCACGATTCAGTAAGATCCTGCGCATTTTAGCTTACTGCAGCTCGTGGCGTCTGAAAGCCCTTAATAAAAGTCAGTCCCACAAAAGGCTGAGTTATCAAGACTGGACTCTAGCTCGAATCTTTTGCTACCGTGCAGTTCAAAATCAACATTACAAGCAGGAGCTTAAGCAACTACAGGCCGGCGAGCAGCTCTCCAAGCGGAGCCCACTTGCTCGACTCAATCCATTCATCTGTGCTCACGGATTAATTCGAATTGGAGGTCGGTTACAACATTCACCGATTTCTTACAACGAGATGCACCCAATCGTGCTGCCCGGAGGATGCATCATTGTTAAGAGGCTCGTCGAGGAAGTGCATCACATCACATTGCACGGAGGGGTGCAATTGATGCTATCTCACATATATAGATCTCTTTGGATCACACGCGGACACGCAGTAGCTACAGGAGTCTTTAGACGATGCATACAATGCACACGCTATAGTCGGCGAAGTCCAAAACAGCTGATGGGTTCTCTGCCAGCCCAGAGAACTACTCCAACACGAGCCTTTACCGTCACTGGACTGGACTACGCAGGCCCTTTTCCAGTGCTTTTTTCCCGAGGCAGAGGCGCTAAGTCAACTAAAGGCTATATAGTCATATTTATTTGTTTTTTCACAAAAGCGATTCATATTGAAGTAGCCTCTGATCTGTCAACGAGTTGTTTTATTGCAGCGTTCGATCGATTTTGTTCACGTCGAGGAGTTTGTCAAAAACTGTATTCGGATAACGCCACCACCTTTACAAGCGCTGCAAGGGAACTGCAAGCGCTTTTCGCCAAAGCCTCGCCATTCATGGACAGTGTGACGCCGACTCTAGCAGCCCGAGGTACGGAGTGGTCATTTATTCCACCACGGGCTCCACACTTCGGAGGGCTATGGGAAGCAGCGGTGCGCAGCTTTAAGCACCACTTCCGCCGAGTAGTTGGCGATCTCACCCTCACGTTTGAAGAGCTGTCCACATTGGCTGCAAAGGTCGAGGCCTGCCTCAACTCTCGGCCTCTGTGTCCGTTGAGCGTCAACCCCACTGACGCCGTGGCACTCACTCCGGCTCATTTTTTGATGGGAACTTCTCTGCTGGCCCATCCGGAGCCGTTTAATGAGGAAAGTCAGCCCATCTCCTTCAACAACCGCTGGAGACTGTTGACCAACCTGCGCAACTCCTTCTGGCGGCGATGGCAGAAGGAGGTGCTCCATCAAATGCAACGTCGCAACAAATGGTTGAATGTTTGCCCCAATTTGACAACAGGCGACGTTGTGCTCTTGACAGATGAGCTCACCCCACCTACCCAGTGGCGTCTTGGACTGATAGTCGAAACACATCCAGGCACAGACGGGCTAGTGAGGACGGTCACTGTCAGAACTGCCAGTTCAACCTTCAAACGACCAGTGGTAAAACTGGTTAAGTTGCCAACCGAGCCAGAACTCTTAACGATTCACAATCAGATCAAAACGCGCTCGCAAGGCAGAGTGAGCAATTAAACACATTGAATTGTATAAAGACCAAGACATTCGGTAGATTTCGCGATAGGCTAGATACTGCGTTTTACTTACATATTTTTTTTGCAGCTTTACATTTTAAACGCAGCTTGATCTGCTTAAATTTTGTTATGATATATGTATATCAATTTTAATTCAAGAAAAGAAATCTTGCATTGTATAAGTATAGCTCAATATTGCTTATTTAATTTTTTGTACTGCTACTCTTAGCGTTAGTAGCCTAGGAAATATTTTCTACTCGTCACTAGGCTTTCCTATCTTATCAATTAATTTTTTTTTTTTTTTTTCGCTGAATTCGTCAAGGCGGGCGATATGTTCACTTAAGAGTGAATATTGTGAGAGAAGGCTGTCGGGATCAGTGTAGTTAACGCGTTCTAATGTAGGCGCGAGGAGATGGGAGCCTGGAGTAGTGGGAGCACACACACTTGGTCGTTGACTCGGGTAATTAGTACAATACCCGCAGGTGTGGGTGCTTCCTCTCCCTCTCCGGCCTCGAGCGCCGAGTATCTTTGCTGGCGAGCTCGCGTATTCGGCTGAGCTCCTTCTACTAGCACGCGGACCTTTCAAGTATCAAGTCGCTCCCGCGTAGTCGAGCTTGATATTTAAAGTCGCTGCAGCTTTTCTATGGCTAAACTCGCAACCATTGTGACAGGATCAGGGCAGCCTTCTCATCGTCGCTAACTAGTCGCCTAAGGTATAGCGCACGTCTTCTCTGAGTAGAGGTGATTTGTTAACGAATTAAAAGGATAACAGGATCAGCCTGATTCTTGGAGGCCAGCTCGTTCGACTAGCTTCATCGTCGTCTCGAGCTGAGCCCCTTTAAAGTCTTTCTTGCTTATGATTAAGTCCAAGGTCTTCTCGAACGACTTGCTACATCGTCGTCTCGAGCTTCGTCCTTTATACCACGTACTGAGATTCGTGTTTCCTCGTAGCGAACTCTTGGTCAACTTACATTTTGTATATTATTTTGTTAAATACAAATTATCATTACTTAATAGTCGATTTTTGGTTGTTAATCTCTTGCCAATCCCATATAAAGAAATAAAGGAGATTTCTCGGAACTGGAGCATTATTATCCAGGGAGAAAATTTAAATGCGCATTTAAATTTTCGAGCATTAAAAAACATTTCTGCTCATTTCGTGACCTTCGTATCTTCAGGTCACGAAAGCAGAAAAGGTTTAAAAGTCAAATAACAAACAGACTTTATAAAAATTTTCTAATTTATTTTTCCTAATACTTTGTTTGTAAACGATGCGAAGTCTCGTTAATAAGAAAACAAGAAGCTTAAACGTAAAGTTAGAGTTGTAACTTCTGAGTAATGATTTTTCATGCTTCTTTGTACATGCAGCTTGTGGAGCAGTGTCTAAGAACGCTTACTAATGCAGTGTTGACAAACTCAAACTCAATTGATACTTCCTACTTTAAATATCATGTGTAGCACACATAAATGCTTGTTCACTAAACAAAAGTCAGTCTCTGGTAATTTCCTGTACAATGAACACTTTTGCCTAACTAACAGAGACTGAAAAAAAAAATGCATGAGATAGAACAGTTTAGGATTTGTTACCCATAAAGCAGTATTAACAATCAGAACCTTAAAATATTTACTGTCTTTGTGGTGAAGCAAATCACTTTCAATAAAATGAAAAAATATGCATGGCCTAGACTACAAAGCAATAGTAGACAACAAGTAAATGATTGCATTGAAGATGTAATACCCTGACTTTTAAAAAATTCCTGTTACAACTTATTTTTAAATTATTTTTATTAAAACTCATACAACCTCAAAACTAACGACATTTATTGTAAGGTCTTTAAAAGTTATTAAAAAAAGAAAATAAATAATGAGTGAAGAAGTTTTAACAAAAGTTGAGGTAATAGTCTTAGTGAAAAGTATTTATAAGGTCTTACGTGAGGAAGACACCATTTTTTAATGTACATAAATTTAGTTAGCAAAGTATGAGATTATTTATTCTTCATATGACTGACGTTACTTGCTTGCGGTAACGGCATTACAAAAAAACTATATTTAAAAACATGGTACTTTCACAGGTGAGAAAAAATAATGGTGTTGCATATAAAGAGCTGTATATGTTTAATAAATTTTGATGATGAAGATCAATGATAAGAGGCTAAAAAAGTTGTATCATCACAAGTTATATCCTGTAGCACCGTTGAACATGAATTATCCCTAAAAGATTGTATCAACAAAAATATATGAAATAATATTCTTTTTAAATTAAAACAATGATCGATGTTACTTGCTGTAATAGTATAGATAAAGTAATGATAATTTTTTTAGTACTACAAAACTGTATATCAATTCTGTATTGAGATTTTTTCTGTCAACATATTTAACTTTAATATTTATTAAAAAAAAAAAATTTTTTTCTGGTAAAGTGTTTGAAAGTGTTGGAGATTTCTATAACTTCTTTACTTAAAAAAATATTAAAAGCAGACCTTTTATTCTAAGTAAAGAAGTATTCAGTCTAAGGTGTGAAAAAAGACTTTTCAGGTTAGTCTTGTCTATTATTAGGCTGTCTAAAGAATTCAGAAACGGCTGGTTCTAATTTGCAAAAAAATAGTAACTAATATTTATATTTACTTTTTTTCTTTTTTTTCACTAGTGATAATCTGATTTTTTAAGTCAGTAAAGACAACCACTTTGTGGTTTTACTGATAATCATTAGTTATCTTATTAAACCAAGATATTATTTCTTGTCTTACGTGTTATGTTCATACCTACACATTGGCGTATTTTTTATGGAGTCAGTCTGAATTATATTTAACTAAACAAGATTCCTTACAACATCAGCCACTAATGTAGTCAAGCTAAATGTTCTTAAGAAACTTGATCTTAAAACACTTTTTAATAATGACTCATAACTTGCAGTGACTTCATAAAAAAAATTATTCTCACTAATGTTATTTAAGCTAGAACAATGTAAAATGTTTTTGTTTGGTGATGTAAGATAAATATTCAATATTGTATTGTATCCAAAAATCAATGTGACCCACAGAGCTAAGAATAAATGATGTGTTTTTTTTCTTACTTATATATAAAGCAAAGTCGGTACCACAGTTATAATCGCTAACCGCGCAAACTACTGAACCGATTTCTCTAAAATTTTGCATATTGATTCTTGATGGTTCTGAGATGGTCTTTGCATAGTTTTTTTCTTAAAAAAGTTAATAACAAAAGCGATAAATGAACCTTAAAATTTTCTAAAATAATCTAGCTTTACGCTTTAGTTCAATAGGATCCGCTAGGTGGCGTTGATGTAAAATTGAAGGTAGCCGCAATGAAATTAAGTCAAGAGTAGTTATAAGATGCTCCATCTAGTTGTTGATTATCGTAGTCGTTCATTGGCAGTACACATAAAACAGAGTTATTAGTCGTGCTGCTGGGCATCCTGACTACCGATGACACTCTTCTTGTATGGACAAGCAAAATGAATTGGTTTTTACCCCAGTCAGCCAAGATAAATAAGTGCCACAGAAAAATAAGCGAGCAGAACGTCAACTTCTCCAGGAGGACTAACCGTAGACGTGTCTCGCTAGAGCATATCCTTCTCGAACACTTGAGAGTTTTGTGGCTGCACAACCATTCGGTCTGAAGCCGTCAGGAATTTTTTATTCCAAATAAAAGCCAGGAAAGACAGACCTAAAGAGTACGGGCAGCCACAATGGCCTTCTTAGTGGTTGTTTCAAAGACATACCTACAGAGAAGTTATTCTCCACGCCCTTTTTCCTGACTTATGATGAGCGGTTGGTTATTTGGGGAACGACCTGAAGACGACATAGTCTTTGGTCAGCGGCGTACTTTCCTCCAGTACAGTCTTCGTACACAGAGACTGCAAGGATAAGAGTCGAGCTATTTGCAGATAGCCCTCCATCACCGAGGACAATAATAACGAATAACAGGAAATTGTACCACTGGTCCTTTTCAGAGCAATTGGAAGTATTTACGTTTCTTACGAAACCATCAGTTTCATCGGCTATTTTCAGGGCACCTAAGTTTAAACCACCTTGCCAATAAAAACATATTTACTACGATTTCTAGAAACAATTTGTCGACTCAAAGACTATGTAAAGCGAGCCACTATCAAACCAAGTCAGTTATTGAATGGCAGACATCACGAGCGGAGTTGTTCGTTGCAAGGCTCGGAACCCCAGCAACCGACGACCCTATATTACATTAGTCTCTTGACTCTATAATTATTCAACAAAGAATTACCAATTCTCTCCAAAGTCTGTACTGGTCAAAACTAACAGCTATAAAGGAAGAGTAAGCTTGAGAAAATATAACAGTCTCCAATGGGCAAGCATCACGAATCAATCTCCCTACCTTGGACTACCAGAACGACTATGCTCTGCAAAAAAAAGTACTTTTGACACCTATGCCTCCAGCGTAATACCATGAGATGTGGATAAAAATCTCAAGAGCTCTACTACTAGCTTTATTGCTTCAGACGTTGTAGTTTTCCTCACTATCAGTCTGGTGCTATAACATCAAGCCAGAGAAGATTACCCTGAGGAATCTAGGCAGTACTGTCACTAGACAGTACACAAAAGTAAACTATGTCAAAAATCGTTAGCGGGCGTATTGAAAGAGAAACTTTTTATGCGTCTAAAGAATACAATTTAAGGTGCCAAGAAACTGACGCAGAACATTAATGGAGATTAAAAAAACATCGTTGACATCAACAAATAAAGAATCCGTTGCTTGAGAAATAAGATTCTTATTGTACTCTCACAGTAATCTCTTTAAATCTTTCAGATTTTTAAATAGGTAAAATATCTATTAGTATTCTTGTGTCAATAAAAAATGTAAAGATTAAGCTCCAGGACTTTGTTGCTGTGGTCATAAAATTGTGAGATAAGAGAAAAAAGATTTTTTTTAATCATATTTTTTGGTGAGTTTTAAGTCTTTACAGGTTAAAAAAAAGCCCTGTTCATAGATTATATGGGAGGAACATGAAATAAATGGCCCTTTAGGGCCAACGATTATTTTACAGCATAAGAAACGTACGGTGCTTTTCAGCAAAATTACTTTTTTTTCATTTCTTGCAGCTTATTATTTGACCAAATAAACTGTATGGATTCCAAAAAAATGTTTTTTAACCATGAAGATTTTTGTTTTGAGAAGAGTCAGAAATATAGATGTAACATTTTTAACTGAAAACGTTTCACATAACATGTTAACACACTACAGTGTTACATTTAGTGAGTCTCGGACGGAGCCAAGACGGGGGGCCACTAGTTATTTATAAGTAAGTTTTTGTAAAGCATTGATTTCTTTTCATGCTGAAAGTATCAATTTTGTTTTTAAATAAAATGTGTGGTTATTAATAAGTTGCCAATATTGTACTTGGTATGAATGCTTCTTATTTAAGCTAAGATAAAAAAATATCAACAAAAGGAACTATGCTACAAGTAGTGCCACAATGTCCTGTACGGTAGACTATTTTATGTTAAATGATTGTTTTCTGTGTTAATGTTATTTGAAGGACGGGTGGTCATCTGAAAATATAATAAAAATACTGAAATGCTTTGAGAAATTCGTTTGTGTGATATTATCGACCATACGATAAGTGAACAGGAAATTAGTAGTAAGCTTGGGTAAATCGAAGACATAATTAAAAAGTTTTGTTATTGATGTTTAAGGACATTGATCGTTTGCAACTTTAATCAAAAAAGTACGTAGTCAATGATTTAAGTAGTTGGCTTTGTCGGAGAACTTAAAAGTTAACAGAATAATTTTTATGTTCTCTGAAGCAACAGTTTGTACTTACTGTCATAACACTTGCTTACATAAACAAAAAATATCTAACTCTTTACGGTTAAAAGTAATAAATTATTTAACCTAATAACTACTATCAAAGTGTTGCATATTATTAAGAAACAGATCTTTTACTCAGAAAAATAATAGTAACAGGTACAACTTTCTAAAATAGTTGCCTCCTACTTTGTTACAGTGTCAAAAACAATTTTTTGATATGTCTGGAAGATATCCATGATCACTTAAGCTAAAATACTTTGTTAAAACATTGCATAAGCCTGGACATCACTAACTTCTAGTGTTTTCTCTTCAGATCTTTCTTTAGTCAGGGAAACAAACAGTAAGATGAAGCAAAAATCGGGTTGTTTAACATTAAGGAACCATGTTGGTCTAACTCTGGGTTTACTGGCTCAGAAAAATAATGAGCGCATGGTAAGAGGCTTTTTATCTTGCTATAGCGCAATTTAATAACAATTTTACCTATAAAGCTACCATCTTAGATCTTCTAACATAAGCGAATAGAAACGAGGTATGGTTAGAAAGGCAGACTATCTACAATTTTTTTAAACATTTTCAAGTCCAGTGCGATAAGTATTTTCATAATAGTTAAATGTCTGTGTTACTCTTAAAACACGTTATGTAATTTTAATATTTTATGTTATAACTAATTAACTTACCTTAGATCTTCTAGTTCATAAAACATATCTTTGCTGTTATCATGAATGTAAATTTTAACACTGGAAGAATCCAGAAACTCCATTGTTAATTGTTTTGGAAAGCTTCTAACAAACAGTGCCTTAACTGTGTCAATACTTGTTATTTCATTAGGCAATAAGGCTCTTTTAGTTTCATTTTTGTATTGAAGAAATACTAAACCTAAAATATTTGAAACTATATAAAAATTAGTCACAATACTCACAGTAAAGTACAATATACCCAGGCAAATGACTTTCTTATTTCTTTAAGTGTATGTGTTCAATTGCAACAAAACGAACATTTTAAAATTAAAATGATATTTTTTTAATGTAAACATAATTCTCAAATTCGCAGTAGTCGATAATTTTAATAACGGAAAAGTATTCATACTATAAACTTTGACTTAAAAAGTAAGATCAAACTAATAAAAGTTAGGGATCAAATTTATTCTAGCAATGATGATTAGCATTTTTTAATCGTCACTAACAATATGATGATGAAAATTATTACAACTGCCAATACTTTAAAAAAAAAAAGATAAGACTTTTGAGAAAAAAGGTTTACCATTTCACTAATGTAATGCTTATTCACCATTTGAACAATTGTTAATGATAAGAAGACTATCATAGAATATCAATAAATTTTCGACAACAAACACCAAATAGTGCTTAAGTCATTCTTTATTTTATCGAAAACGTAAGCCCTACCCTCGTATTCTAATAAAAAACATAAAAAAATTTGCTTTGATGTTCATCATAGAGTAGTAAGCTTGAATCAAACGGTAAAAATAGGAAAAATGACAAAAAAAAGAAATAATTGTCGTAACAAGTTTAAACTATAGAATAAAAATTTTTTTTTCAACAGTCAATAAGGTAAGCGACGTCCAACACAGTAAGAAAGTTAAGTGAGCTTAAGTTATTCTGAAAGATGCCGAACATATCATAATTATGACAAAAACGACACCAAACTAAAAGCTTTGAAATAGAACACCGTAAGAAATGTTGAAATAACAGCTATAACTTAAGCTGGTAAGTAGCTAGACAATAATATGCTGAGAATAAGATAGTTACTAAACCAGTGCTATGCACAGTAAAATTCCTCAGGCATAAAACAAAAATAAAAATAATAGTAACAAGAATAGTAATACTTATTCTTATAATGATAAAACTCATAGAAATAATAATAACGAAGATAGTAATAGTCACCGTTATAATGCTAATAAAATAAGTCATTATAATAAGAATAAGCTTATCTATACTAGAGATGCTGAACGGTCAAATAGTTATGATGTTAACAATATTAATAATAGCAATAATAATTATAATAATAATGATAATAACATTAATAATTTAATCTAGAGCGTGCAGGGCCTTTAGACAGATCCTGAACGGAAAAAAAAACCTGACATAATGTTCAGAGTTCTTCAAGGAAACATAAACAAGGCAACTGATGCAGATGCCCTTCTGCCACTAATATTATGTAAAAAAGGGTAGACGTAGCACTTATCAGCAAGCAGTAAAAAAACTTATAAAATCTTGAGTCGCTTAGCAACGCAACAAATGTGTCGGCCATTTCAGTTCCTAGACCAGGCAAAATCTTCTAAGATGCAAAAGAATCAGAATGACATTTTGTCTGGTTAAAGAGTAGGGGCATTACGTATGTCAGATAATTTTTTCTCAGAAAACACTAGTATCAAGGAATAAAGAGAAAGAATAAATTACTTTAAACATATAATTAGAAAAGGCATAAAAGGTGACCTATTGTTTGCTGGAGACTTCAATGCAAGAGCAGTAAAATAAGGAATGCGTACAACAAATTCTGTTGGCTAGGCAGTGCTAGATATAATGGCTAGGATACAAGTCTAGGATTTGTTGATGTAAGCGTAGAAAGGACCATGACTCTTTAAAAGCCAGAATTGAGCTAATTAATACCAGACATTACGCTAGCTTCGGAGACCTGTTTGCCTTATGTAAAAGAATAGCAGGTCATTGAAGACAACAATGGCAGTAATCACCAATATAAAATCTTCGAAATCACTGATACAATAGACAGAAGAGGCATAGCACGGAACACAGGGTGGAATGTTAAGAATCTAGACACAGAACGACTAGCGATAAAAGTTGAGAATGGCATCGCTGCTATCTAAAACGACAAACAAAACGATAACACAACAAAAGGAGTACAGAAACTCACCAAGGCGACCATGCAACTCCTAAAAATTGAATGCGAGGCCTCCATGCCCAGAAAAAAAATGGAACGGCAAACTCTCAATTTACTGGTGGAACAAAGAAACTGCAGAATTGAGGCGTTAATGTCTGAAACACAGACGCCTTTATCATAGGACAAAAACAGACCAGAAGCCGGACAAAGGTACTCCGAGTACCAGCTTGCATGAAAAACGGTGCGAGCTGCTATTAAGAACAGCAAAAAGCAGTGCTGGCAGACTCTGTGCTGGGAAGTAAATAACGAACCCTGGGGCAGAGCATATCAGATAGCGATAGGAAAACTAAGAAGACTTGCACCAACTGCAAACAAAGACACGGATACCATGAGGCATATCACGGATACGCTATTCCCGACGCATCCAGAATTTGAGGATTAAGCAGACTTGGGGCTCATACAAAAGGTACTTTCATTTACTCACAAGGAACTATAGCTAGTAGCTAGATCATTTGAAAACGGAAAAGCTCCTGGACCAGACGGTATACCAGCAAAAGTCATTTAGACAGTGGTGGAAAAACACACACAGCTGTTCTTAACCCTATGCAATGGATGTTTGCGTAGGGGGTTTTTCCCAACCCCCTGAAAAAAGGCACAGCTGGTACCGATCAATAAAAGCAACGGGGAGACTAACTGTCCATCATTTTTCAGGCCGTTGTGCATGCTGGATACGCCTGAAAAGTTACACAAAAAGCTGCTCAAGGCCCGTCTTCTACAGGCCATACAAAATGGAGGAGACTCTTCTGACAGGCAGTATGAATTAAGAAAAAAAAGGTCTACCATAGGAGCAGTAGAAAAAGTAGTTAAAGAGGTTTAACATACCCCAGACGTATGCCATGGAGCCAGACCCTTTGTTCTTCTGGTGACCTTCGATGTAAAGAACACTTTAAACTCAGCAAGATTTAAGGACATAATTCCAGCTCTGAAATACACATTCAGAATACCAGACTATTTTTTAAGAATATTAGGAGATTATCTTAAGGACCGCTTCTTGACCTATACGACAACAGAAGGTAAAATAAATAAGAAAATAACTCCAGGGGCATTCCAGGGTTCCATACTTGGACCCAATCACTGGAATGTGTCATACGACGGTCTACTCCGACAGGAAGTGCCAGAGTGGACGTTCTTGAAAGGATACGCGGACGATGC
Organism: Copidosoma floridanum; assembly: GCF_000648655.2. The sequence goes on from NW_019384196.1 coordinate 493,939, forward strand.
TGCTGAAGTGATCGTCAAACGCACGATGGAACTTGTCCAGATACGACTTAACCAGGTTATGTGAAGAGTGGCTCCATGGATGGAGAACCACGGACTCGGAGTTGCAGCAGGGAAGATGCAGATGGTACTATTGACATTAAAAGAGGTAGATACCATTATCCCCCTTAAGGTACAAGAACAAGAAGTTACGACAAAGGATGCCGTAAAATACGTAGAGGTGACGCTTGATAAAAAGCTTACGTTTTGGAGCCACTTTAGGCAAGCAGCAGACAGGGTGGTACCAAGAGTAGCGGCAGTAAGCCGAATCATGCGAAACGTTAGAGGTCCAAAGCCTGCAAAACGCAGGCTCCTTATGTCTACGGCCCAGTCTATTATTTTGTACGGGGATGAGATATGAGAAGATGAGATAAACGTCGTAAAAAAGAGGATAAAAATTGGCCAAGTTTAAAGAATGGGAGCTTTGAGGATAGCCTGCGCCTATCACACAGTCTCAGAGTTTGCGATAATGATGATAGCGAGCGTAATTCCCATTGACCTCCTTGCGAGGGAGAGACGATTGAAGCACCTCATGGAGCAGGATCTAGGAAGATTGGAGGCCAAAAAAAATGTCTAAAAATCACCTGGAAACGCTGGCAACATAGATGAAAGGCATGCCTGATGAAAGATGCCAAAGAATGGACAGAGTGGAAACATGGGGAAGTAGACGACCTAACCAAATTTCTCTTTAATCACGGGTATTTTCACTCATACCTCAACAAGATGCGAAAAACATAGAGGGCTACTTGCAAGGACTGCGGCTACGACAAAGATGGCGCAGAACATTCGTTCTTTGACTGCATCAAGTGGCAAGCCGAGCGAAACGTGTTGCAGGTAGGGCTTCCGCAAGACTCAAGATAATCTCGATCTTCGTCTTATCTTGTCTTAAAAACCAAGACCAAGATCGAGACAAGATGTGCGGGACTATATTCAAGACAAGACCAAGATAAATGTAACAAGACCAAGACCAATTTCAAGATCTTGTGTTACTCACGCAGTTACGCGAGCAAGATTTTCAGTTTTTGCGGTATACAAAATTGTTTGTCTACATAGACAGTGAGGCAAAATGAAAAAGAAAAAATATACAGTCAGCACTGCCCTCTTAGCCAAACACCTTTTTCACTCTGGCACGCCTACGATTAGTACTGTTTTATGTATTTATACACTGCAGGCAGTCTGATTCATTGAGCGCGAGATTTGAATTCTTTAATTATTTTGCGAGATTTATTAACTATATAATAACAAAATAAATGAATAGTCATTTTAACCATAACTTTATTAATTCACATATGTGCATAGTAATGATAGTTTGTTTTAGGGTTATGATTGTTATATCTCGCATAATGACAAAAGAATTTAAAATCTTACGCTTATTGAATTAAACAGCCTTGGTAAATACTGTAGGGGAAGGTGGCCCACAGCGGGTAGGCGCTTGTGTGTCAGCGCATGAAATGCAAGAGGCAAGGTGTGGGTATGTCAAGGTTACAGGAGTACCTCCAAGTTTTACTCGCTCCCAAAGGAGCCATTACACTGTGGTACAGCGTAATTACACGCAATTTTTGAAAAATCAGTAACTTGATGAAATAAATTAAATGTATGTATTTCCTAATCAGTCAAAAACGAATACGTTTCTTAAATCTTGGATAATTTTTTATCAATTTAAGCCCATTAAAAATTAAATAATGTCAAAAATATTGGCATTTCGTTTGAAAGATTTTGAGGTAAGCATGACTTAAATAAAAAACGTGTGCTCAGATGAAGTGGGTAGGGCAAATTGGGTTGCTTGGCAGGTATCTTATTTGCACTGATATCATTTTTTACTTATTTTTTTCAATTTTTTTTATTTAGTGAGTAAATATCAGAGGAAGACACAGTAATTTATTACACAAATAAGACATTTTCTTTAGAAATATCACTTACTATTTTCAAGTTTTCAAGGTACTGATTTAGTAATTATTTAGATCTAAATATCGTTATATTTTTACAAGCCAGTCTCTTAAGCTATTGAATGGTGATTAAGTTCGACTAAAATTACCATTTAAATGATATTTAAATAATTAATTAGATCATTTTCCTAGTAACTGTAGTGCCTTTTAGCTTTTCCACAACAGATAATCTGCTTTAGGCCCCTCCTTTCTAGGGCAAAGAAGTTTTTTTAAGAGTCTCTTTATTTTTAATAGTAGACCAGAAATTTAAAGACAATGATCCAATATTTTTTATTTATCTTACAATTCTATGTGCCCTCTATGAAAAAAAAAATATAATTGATCATAATCTTCATACAAATACCCAATTTTCTGGGCTTTAAACGTTATTTAACCCACTTTCAGCCTCCTTCCCATACATCAATCCCATTTAAACCGAGTTTCCCCGCTGTTCCATAGGTTTTAACATGTTATGTTAGTACGAGACTATACAATAGACATACTCACACACATGTATATGAAATCATCAACCAATTTTAATATTTATCAACAAAAAAACAAGACTAAACAAGACGAATCCAAGACCGTTTGTAGAAAACTAAGACAAGACCAAGACAATATTTCAAATTTGGATATTTTTCAAGACCAATACAAGATTTTTTTAAATCTCGTATTGTCTCGTATTGCAAATGCCCTAGCTGCAGGAAAGAATAGAAACCTTAAATTTCGATAACGTCATAGATAAAATTCTACTCAATGACGGAAGATTGACTGCAGCAGCCCAATACATACATACAGTTCTCCGGGCCAAAAAACAGGATGATTTTCTGGACGACTAAGCGAAGGTGGTGCGAGTGTGGATCCAGTGCCATCAGGAGGCGCTTTGGTTGTGCTTCTTGCTGCGGTGCCTGGGGGTTCAGGAGGGGGGGGGTGGGTCCTTGGGGGTGGAGCGCTGGGCCGTGGCCACGGGGTGGTCGGTGTGAGATATGAGGGCTCGTGTTGGTGCTTGAATGCGGGCAAGTTCCCGAAAACCACTTCGCTATGTCATCGTCCTACTGATGAGCAGCTGTACCTCAGAGGTCCGGGTTTTTACCCCTCTGGCTCTGCAGTGGCTGCGCTACTTGCGCCTTTGTTGGGGGTAGCTGGGTTTGGGCTTGCACTAAGAAGCATCTACCTATTAATTTGCTCTATCTCTCCAAATAAACAAAGAAGAGCAGCACAGATGCATGATGGAAAATAGAAAATATCCTAAAGGACGCAAAAATTATACGACAAATTTGTAACAAAAAACTAAAGGAAGCCCAAACCAGGGGCTAAGCCTCCGTGGCCCCGGCTTGAAGTGAAAATGCGAGAGAAGATTTTGAGCCGGGTGTCCCAGGAGAAAGGTCTGGCCAGTTTAGTGGGTATGGTCATAACGAGTCCCACACAGGGGAGGATTTGTACACCCTTTTATCGTGCATGAAGGCAATTTCGACGATCTCGGAAAAAAAGAATAAACCAAAAATAAAAAATAAAAAAACAATAATAATAATCATAACAGTATTGATGATAATAATAATAACAATAATAATAATTAGTAAAAGATCAAACACCTTAACAATAATGATTGTTATAGCGAAAATAATAATAATAAGAGATAGTCATCATAATCATACTAATAATAACAATAATCCGAAAAATAATGGTCATAACAAAAATGATTTAAGTAATCATATGACGATTGTAATAATGGTGATGCTCATGACAATGATAAAGAAGGTAGCAATAGAACTAATAATACTTATTTTAACCCCCAGGCTGAGGCAGTCAGTCTATGGGGCACATGCTCCCTGGGTGGTGGGTGGAGGAAAGCTTTTCGAGAGTGTATGGCTGCAAGGTACTGGGGTGGTCGGAGCTTTGACCCATGGGTGGTTAAAACGGAATAAAATAGTTCCCATTGACCAAAATGCCGAGAAAAAAATCTCGTCAAAAAATCTGGAGTTGGTTGTTGAATAAAACCAAACATGCGTGACGCTAATGAAAACAACGTACCCCAGGCGATAACCTCTCAGAAGGAATCCGCTGTGCATCGTTGAACAATGATGTTACGATTCCACTTTTCTATGGTAAAGTAACAAGAAATAAAATAGATGGACAATGTCGTGAGTCACTCTGCTGGTTTTATTATTCGATGAATATTGAAATAAAACAAAACATTATCAATGTCCTTTGACATCCACTTCAGAACCTCGTTATTCAGCTTTTCCAGAAATAAAAAATAGAGGTCGTCTGATTTTTTCATCACTGAATGTTATAACAGCTTGCAGAATTGTTAAAAAGGATTTAGAATGTATGACAAAAGAAAAAGAGAAAATTTACAGAAATCGTTAAAATTGTAGAGAAGAATATCCCTGATGATATTTTTCCGATCAATCATACAGATGATCAATTTTAACATGGATTACAGTTACTTTAACAAATTATTACTACGTACCTATGAATTAGGATTTATCAGTACGAAAACAACAAAATATCGCTTCTAAAAAAATTCAAAGAACTAATACCAAAGTTATATTCTTCCGCAATCGATGATGTTCCATTAGAAGCAAATTAACGATAGCTGTCTTAAAATCTTATTTATACATTTAGTTTTTATGAATATGTATTTGGTATATTTCAAACACTGCGAAGTATCCTGTACATACCCTATTTCATCCTTTGTGGTATTTGTTGTAATACTGTTCAGTATTAATTATTTGTATTGTAGTAATTAAAGTAGCACATCTGTGCTTATACATTCTTCTTAGTTGAAATTTTATTTTATTTTATAATGCTTCAATTGTATCTGCATAAATTTTTAATAACAATGTACACTGTAACATAAAAAAAAAAAAAAAAAAATTTCCCAGTCTGGACTCGATCCAGGTCCACAGCTGCAAAAAAAACACCACTTGGCGCATGCAGCCTACTCCGCTATTATCATTGACTTCTAAGACTGCAATAGATGTAATATATAAATTATATGTCTTCAGAGAGCGCGCGGTGGCTCGGTCAGCTAGGTCGTGGATTGGCACGCGGGAGACCGTGGTTCAATTCCCGGCCATAGTGCGACTTTTTCGAGCAAGTACCTCTGTGATTGTTCACATGTGCTTTTTCACCACGCAATGCTCCTCGAGGAGGGTTTAGGTGACCTTCTCGCAGCAAAAATTGCCTAATTTCCCCCTACCCCCCTCCCTGTAATGGGGGGCCTCCCATCCCTTTCCTTGTCCCTTTCCCAAGTGCAAAGTTCCCATAGTAGTGCCCTTATTAAAAAGGAGCCGGACGTAGAACACTATAATATAAAAAAAAAAAAAAAAAATATGTCTTCAGAGATTGAGTTATACATATATTGGCTGAAGAGGTACAGGGGTATCAAGGTATAGCTATATATATGCTCTCTTCTCCTACCAGTTCCACTCTTAGAGACGACTATAACTATACACACGGAAGGGGGCTAGCCAATCATTGGAGTGTAAGGGGATAAAGCATATCCTGCTTAACGGGCCCTCTCTCTCTTTGCTAGTCTCGCGGCCGAAGCATTGTGTGCTCCCTCCAGGTAAATATGCTCTATGACTGCTGCTGAGTGGCATACAACAGCTATAGCCGTGGCTATACGCGACTACGTGTATATAACAACGACCCCGTATCGTTTGTCGATTAAGGACGGCCTTGTTTACACCTTACAACTGGAATAAGGCTGTATCAGTGTGTCTGTGAGCTTTGCAAGTTCGATAATGATGTTGTAGCGTCTAAACAAGGGCGTAAGTGAGAGACAGAGAGAGAGGGAGAGAGATTGATTGATTGAAACACGTTTATTATGCCAAGGACCTATGTGATCCGTGTGGCAAAAGCAATTTTTGTACATTTGTAAGTTATAAAAATAAAAGTAAAAATATATACATATGTAAATTCAATAAAATATACAAGGTAACATAAACAGTAAGATTTAGTGTAAAATATATCAAATATAACCAGAGTACCAGTGTGATAAATATTAACAATAAAACGCAGTGTAACTAAATCAGACTAATATTTATACAATAACAAAGCAACACTATATCACAGGTACAGTTGTAAATTCTCTCTCTTACATTTAAACAATTTAAATAATCCGCCAATTTCAATAATCCGCCAATAAATTTAAACAATTATAATAATTATAAAAATAATAATAGAATTATGATAATTATGTACTACTCGGGTTGCTGCAGGGTTACATACTTGTACAATGAGGTTTTAAATGCAGTGACCGTGTCTTTCAGTCTAATAGAAGCTGGTGTAGACTCCCACAATCTCATTGCCATTAGTGAAAACGAGGAGGCATGAGATGTTGGCTTAGCATGCGCGATTCGCAAGCCAGTCCACGCTTGGCGCGTTGGTCTACGCGACTCATCAGAGACCGGCGGAAACAGATCAAACAGGTACTTTGGCCTTTTCGTGGTCAGAAAGAGAGAGAGAGAGAGAGAGAGGAAGAGAGAGAATTGAATTGAATTGAATAGTTTATTGAGGCTAAGGACTCAGGGTCCTTAATAGCCAAAGCTTAATACATTGCCTTACATTTGGCGGAAATAGTAGGCACGCAGGCCCGCTTACATAGTTTGAGATTCAAGCTGTGTGTCTAATCAAGCATATTAGTAATTAAGATAAGAGAAAAAAAAAGTATGGATAAATTTAACATAAAATTTGAATAAAAGTAATATAAAATTCAATACTGGAAGTCAGTAAATAAACAAAATAATTAATTAAATAATTATTNATAATAATAATAAAAATAATAATAGAATTATGATAATTATGTGCTACTCGGGTGGTTGCAGGGTTACATACTTGTACAATGAGGTTTTTAATTCAGTGACCGTGTCTTTCAGTATAATAGAAGCTGGTATAGACTCCCACAATCTCATTGCCGTTAGTGAGAACGAGTAGGCATAAGATGTTAGCGTAGCATGCGGGATTCGCAAGCCAGTCCACGCTTGGCACGTTGGTCTACGAGACTTTTCAGAGACCGGTGGAAACAGATCAAACAGGTACTTTGGCCTTTTCGTGGTCAGAAGCTTATATGTAGATATGTTATTTTTAGTAAAGTCGCTGTATATCTGCGAGAATTTTAACGGACTTAAACGTTTGTATGCTTTAATAATATGGTCGCGAGACATGCTGGTCTTGAGAGTTATCAAGTAAGAGCTGTTTTCACTGGTTCTATGGCGTATCTCATTTTCACCAGAAGACGCAGCTGCCGCAGTCCCCCCAACCGTGAACGCGCCTACATCCAATACATCTGAGAGTAAACTCTGCAATTGTAGGACGACTAAGAGCCTCTGAACAAAATCACGCGGGTCAAGTGTATAACGCGCCAGCACACCGACAACCTTTAGCTGACAAGGCGCCAGATCTCTATGAGCCTCCACCACGCGTTATAGCGTGGCCTTAAGCTGTATGTTCTCACGACGCAACTAACTCAGCTCCTCCGAGTTAGCACTCACTTGGGTCTCCACTTACTGCAGCTGCCTATCGGTATCAGCCTTTGTTTTTGTGATGGCTTTATAGAGCGTAGCAAACTGATCAGACGGCGTAAAGGTGTCCCAACCCAAAGGCAACCCGTCCGGGCCCAGATCTTCGCCATCTGGGGGACCAGTAGCCGAGCTGACAGAGCTGAAAGACTCCATATTTTGATCGTCCCCAGAAAGGTTAGAATCAGTATTCATATTTCCCGCCAGCAAACTTGGTTCAGCTGAAGGCGACACAACAGAGACCCCCCCGTCCAAAACAGCCGCGCCTAAGCCGCGAACACTATCAACCAATCGCGCATGTGAACCTGCCTGAGGTTGCGATGATTCGCGCAATGATGAGTCTCTAGATCGTTGAACAGTGTTACTAAAAGCCCGAGCGCAACAACTACTACTCGTCTTTTTGGTTAAATAAAGTAAAATACAGCCTTGTGAAAGGTCTTATTACAAGTCGGACATCTCTTACCCTGGTGTACCAGTGGTCTTAAGCACTTATGGCAACTACACTGAGTGTCACTCATTGCATACTAATTAAAATAAATATAATAGCACGTTAACACTAAGAGACAAGCAAAATAACCACAATAAAACAGATAATAAGCGTTAGTTCACGAGTTGAACCATTTATAGTGACACCGAGTAAAAATTTAGATACGCGGATACCATATCGAGTAAAACAAATAAATAGTGACATAACAATGCAGCAAATCGCTCAAAAAAAAATCGCCTACGTTACTGACATTTACACGATATAAATAAAATTATACGAAATTATCATTAATGCGCTAAGATTTAGATGTCAGTGTAAATTACGCCTAGTGCTGAAAATAAGGTTTCATAGAAGCCCGCACAGCTGCCACCCATTGCCTGTTAATGTTATACAAATAGTCTAGCGTACAAAACAGTCAAAAAAGCTATCCATGGAGAACACGTAACAGCACTCATGACTGCCCCACAAGATGGCGCCACCGTCGACTACTGACGTGCGAAGGCCTCCCAGCAGATGATGCACTCCAAGAGGCCAGAAAACCACCAAGGCATGCTGCGGGAAAACACTCACCAGATCACGGTAACAGCATCAATCATACGCCAGCAGCCAAGGAACCCGCAGGGAGCAGCCACCAGACCGACGGTGATTGTCTGACAAGGATCAGAACAGCTCCACTTCCGGCGAGGTTATGGCAGCACAGTGTAAAGACCTTTCACCGAGCACCTGGAGGCCTAGGACCCCAAGAAGACAGGTGGGAGGCCTACCCCAGGCTCTGAGTAGTGGCGTACCTGATAAAAATCCAACGGAGGTGTAAATAAATAGGCCAGGCTAAAAAAACAGGTGCTTCAATGTAATACGTGCGACGGCTACAAACCTCGGAGAGAGAGTCAGGGAGAGAGAGAATTGAATTGAATTGAATTGAATTTATTGTTTTAAAGAGCTATGGGCTACAGCCCTTGATAGCTCGGCTTACTACATAATTATTGCTATCAACAGCAGTTGCCGCAGGTAACTGCAAAACACGTATACACATATATTAGAACGAGAGGATTTTAAATTACGTTATATCAATGGACTCGATCCAGGTCCACAGCTGCAAAAAAAA
>NW_019384196.1:503081-519651 GCF_000648655.2 Copidosoma floridanum
AAGAGATTATTTAAATCATTATTATCATTTTTATCTTCGAGCATCAAATTTTGGCATTCTTTGGCATTTATATTTTTAGAAATAGAGTTCGAACTTTGAACAATTTTTAAATTTTCATTCTGACACAGAGAAAACTCCTTGATACAATCCAAACCTATCAATAAGTGATCCTCGAATAAATCATTTTTAACAATTGTAAAAGAAAATTTTCTTGTTAAATTAAAAATCTTTAAATCTACCGTTACTGTTCCATAAGCTTGTATTGAACCATTTAATGTTTTTATCGATGTGATCCCGCTTATTCCGCTTGTTAATGGTAGTGTCTTATAAAAATTGTAGTTCATCAGTGACACATTGGCTCCAGTATCATATAGCCCACTGGCCTCAGTATCATTAACAAATACCCTTAATTTTATAAGCGGGATCGAATTTAGTTTTTTGTTTCTGCTGATTTTATAATCGAATTTGTTTTGTTTCTACATAAATTTTCTGGGTGGAATCTGTTCGGGTATCCAATTTTCTCGCAAATACGACAAGGTAAGTACTTTTGTTTCTGTTTATATGTATCCACCTCGGATCTCCTCGTATTTGTGTGTGTGTTTACAGTTTGCTCAAGTGTGCGCAGTACCGACATTAAGTTTTCAATTGTTATTATGTCTTTCTTATTTAAATGTGTTCTAACGGATTTTGGTAAAGCTAGCACAATAAAATTGATTTGAGAATTTATACTAAGATCAGGATCAACGTTTATTAAAAGATTTCTCTTTTTTAATGCAAAATCCAAGAAAGGTCCACCCAACCAACGGAAAGAATAAGCTTTTTCAATCTCACACCAAGAAATCTCCCCGAATGTATCCAGAAAAGACTGTGCCCAATAATTCCAAGGCTTTATCAAAGCACCAGACTTAAATAGAACCGAAAACCAATCCAAAGCAGGTCCCTCCAAACAAGTTTTTAAAACCTCTGGAAACTGGGATTCGGCGATATTCAATCTTTTGCACTCAAGAATAAATAAATCTAACCACGACTTTGCGTTTTGATCCTTACTCGAAAATTTTTGCAGAATCATGTTGCTTGCGACAAATTTCATCGGATTATCATTAACAGAAGTGGGCAATGTGCTGTCCGTGGGTGGAGGGGGATTATCAACTACCTCTAAATAGTAACCGCCAAACACCACATTACCTTCCTCATCCGTGTAAGCTTCTTTTAATTTTTCTGTTAACGTGATGCCAATTTTCCTGAATTTTCCTCTCGCATTCAGACTCTTTACAGCTCCCTGGATCGTTGACAATTTTATCAATTCTGTATGTTGAGATATGGGCTCAAATTCGGGCGGGAAAAAAAATTTCTCTTCTTGTCCCAGGATTTGGATAGTCTTTACTTTTACAATCGTGGTTTTACTATCCTGAGCTTCCGCAGATAGGAGAAATGTTGCCTTGATTTTTCCTTCCATAATTTTTGATTACATTAGATTGGCTAAGTTTGTAAGTGTCAAATACAACAAACTTACATATATAAGTAGTAAAACTGGTTAAAATGTCGGCACAAAAGAGTTAATAAAACATTAATGTAAATATAAATCACAGTAGAATTCACTCGATCACAGACATAGCACAAATTATCACCATCACCGACGATCGGCTACAGCCGCTTGTAGTGTTCATGTAGCAGAAACTCCGCCAGTCTTCCCCCGAAGCAAGGCCTCGTCGAGAGCCTACGCAAGTCGCCCGGTAAGCGATTCCACAGCCGGGCAACACTAATATAAAAGGAATCCATATTAATGTCTGTTCTTGCCCACGGGACAATTAGCTCCGAGGGACCCGCTCTCCTTGACCCCGTAGCATCGCGTGGTCGGAAGATGAACTTCTTAGCCAAATACAATGGCTCGCCAGATGCCAAAACAGAACTGAGCAGGCGGATGCAGACGTATTCACGACGAACACTGCAGGGCATGAGCCCCAAGCGCTCGTATGTAGGCGTAATGTGCTCGAATTTTCTAGAGAGAGAGAGAGAGAGAGAGAGAGAGAGAGAGAGAGAGAGAGAGAGAGAGAGAGACAAAACAACGAGGCAAGAAGCCAAAGGGCTCAACCACCAGTGCTTGTCTGCCAGATGGCATCCCGGCTTGCGTGCTAATGAGGCCACAGATGCCGAGGATGCAATGGCGAATGTGTGGAAAAGGACTCGAGCACGCCGGAAAATTGCGTACACACAATGCTACTCCACTTTCAAGAGCTGATATGGCAACCCCTAGCAATAACTTAAGTACACGAAACACGTGCGATGTTACTGAGAGCAAAAACAATCGCCCATTGTAATGAGCGCGCCTCTCTGACCCTTCGCACTTTTACAGATTCGGCTCGAAAGACCTAAATTATGTGCTAGCCTTCAGGCTCTTTTCTTGCATGGGCAATGAAATTTGAACGGGTAGGCTAAGGAAGACTACCGTCAAGTGTACCGTGACATGGGTAGAACACATGGGTGCTGTAAGGAGGAGCGGGCTTAAACAAGACACACAAAACACAACAGATCTCTTACACTCGCAAACTTTATTTCTATGCGTCTCCCTAGCTAAACTAATCAAAGTCTTTGAGACGACGCTTGAGGTAAAGATTTTATTTATTATCAAAAAGGTGCTCATAGTTGAGTCGTCGAAGATCAATTGGCCTGAACAAATAGGATGTTTATTATTTATATTAAGTTGTAGAATAAAAAAGTTAGGTTTCAATCTCTAAGAACTACTTTAGTGTTAGAAAATTGTAATTTAGCCTTGATACTAAAATGTATTAAAGTAACAAACTGGGTTGTAGAATGAGTATTTAAAATATATTTATTATGTTGTATCCAAATAGAAAACGATGAAGACATATTAATAATATTTTTAAACAAAGCATGAGTAAAAGAAATGAAAACAAAATGATAAATTGTATTTAAAAAAAAGGTCCCCTAAAATGTGGAATCAATCTCAAAAATTGCAAAAATACAAAAAGGTATAGACCTTACCCATCTTAGCTGTTCAAGGAACACAGAACTATGTTTTTTATGTCTCATATAATCATAAATATCCTCTAGAGCATCCCGTAAAGTACATAGTAGTAGTGACGTGTAAGGTTGATGAATAAGTAGTTATAGCTGTACTGACAACCTTAAAAATTATACTTAAAGCTGTGTAGTTTTTAAAATGACTACTGAAATTTGGATTGTTAGAAGTACGGAGCACTTGAAAAATAATTAATTAAGTTATAAAATTTGTGCATATTATTATGAGTTTTCAATTTTATGATTAAATTATTATAAAATTGTGTGACTAGTCTCTCTTGAATAAAAAAAGAAAAATAATAAAGTAAAGAATTTTGACAGAAGCAAATAAAGGGTTTCTAATGATCATCTGCTTAAACTTTTTATTTACTATTCACTAATGCCCCCTCAATTTCCAGAATGTTGAATCATATGCATGAAGTGAGTCAATTGAAGAGTGTATTATCAACTTATTTAACTTCTGTAATTAAACTGGAAAAGCGATGAAAACGTGTCACAGTCATCTTCATTTGCTTTTGTTCTAAATTAAGCTTTATACTTAGTGATAAAACTTACATTTTCACTTCTTTCCTCGTGTTTGCACATTTAGTATACCCCTTCTACGCATCACTAAATTGTGCATGTATAAGAACAATCCCACGTTAATTTACTGTTATTTCCATGGGCATGTACCGCTACTATGGTTCTTAAATTTAACAAAAAAATGTTTGCCAGATTTGGCTCCTCAGCCACAATAAGACGCCCAAAACAGTGAAGAAAAGTAAGCATACTTCATAGCCTTGCAGTCAGAGACCTGTCTACTAGTTTCCACTCGCAGGTAATTGGATAGTAAGAAGACAGTTTTCGTTGGCCAAAACGACAAGAAGCAACGCTACAGGTGCCTGAAATATGGACACACAAGATATGACTGTAAAGGCCCAGACAAATTAGGCCTCAGCTGGAGATGCGGTTAAGAAAAACACAGAGCCAAAGACTGGAAGGCCGAACCACAGTGTGTCTTATGCAGAAAATCCACGCATAGCAGATAAAGCACTAATCATGTGCCTGGATCTAAAGCGTGCAGAGCCTTTAGACAGGTCCTGGACAGAAAAAAAAAACCTGACATAATGCTCAGAGTTCTCCAAGAAAACATGGACGAGGCAACTGACGCAGATGTCCTTCTGCCACAAATATAATGTAGAGAAGAGTGGACGTAGCGCTTATAAGCGAGGAGTACAGACACTTTAAGCCACCTAAGAGGCTTAGCAACGCAGCAAATATGTTAGCCATTTCAGTTCCTATACCAGACAAAATCCGCCAAGACGCAATCGGATCAACAAGATATTTTGTCTGGTTAAAGAGTATGAGCATTACGTATATAAGCAGCTACCTTTTACCAAACACTTGTATTGAGAAATACAAGAGAAGAATTAATATCCTCAAAGATACCGTGAAAAATGGCATAAAGGGTGACCTATTGTTTGCTGGAGACTTCAATGCAAGAGCAGTAAAATAAGAAATGCGTACAACAAATTCTATAGGCAAGGCAGTGCTAGATTTAGTGGCTAGAATACAAGGCTAGGATTCGTTGTCGTAAGCTAAGAAAGGACCATGACTCTTTAAATGAGATAGTTATTAAGCCAGTGATATGCACACTAAAATTTCTTGGGCATAGAATAAAAATAAAAATAATAGTTATCAGAATAGTAATACTTATATATATAATAAAAAAACTTATAAAAATAATAATAACGAAGATAGTAATAGTCACCGTTATAATGCTAATAAAATAAGTCATTATAATAAGAATAAGCTTATCTATACTAGAGATGCTGAACGGTCAAATAGTTATAATGTTAACAATATTAATAATAGCAATAATAATTATAATAATAATGATAATAACATTAATAATTTAATCTAGAGCGTGCAGGGCCTTTAGACAGATCCTGAACGGAAAAAAAAACCTGACATAATGTTCAGAGTTCTTCAAGGAAACATAAACGAGGCAACTGATGCAGATGCCCTTCTGCCACTAATATTATGTAAAAAAGGGTAGACGTAGCACTTATCAGCAAGCAGTAAAAAAACTTATGAAATCTTGAGTCGCTTAGCAACGCAACAAATGTGTCGGCCATTTCAGTTCCTAGACCAGGCAAAATCTTCTAAGATGCAAAAGAATCAGAATGACATTTTGTCTGGTTAAAGAGTAGGGGCATTACGTATGTCAGATAATTTTTTCTCAGAAAACACTAGTATCAAGGAATAAAGATAAAGAATAAATTACTTTAAACATATAATTAGAAAAGGCATAAAAGGTGACCTATTGTTTGCTGGAGACTTCAATGCAAGAGCAGTAAAATAAGGAATGCGTACAACAAATTCTGTTGGCTAGGCAGTGCTAGATATAATGGCTAGGATACAAGTCTAGGATTTGTTGGTGTAAGCGTAGAAAGGACCATGACTCTTTAAAAGCCAGAATTGAGCTTATTAATACCAGACATTACGCTATCTTTGGAGACCTATTTGCCTAACGTAAAAGAATGGCAGGTCATCGAAGACAACAATGGCAGTAATCACCAATATAACGTCTTCGAAATCACTGATACAATAGACAGAAGAGGCATAGCACGGAACACATAGTGGAATGTTAAGAAGCTGGACACAGAACGACTAGTGAGAAAAGTTGAGAATGGCGTCGCTGCTACTCCTAGCGATGGACAAAACTTGAACGCAGCAGAAGGAGAACAGAAGCTCACCGAGGCATCATGAAACTACTAAAAACCGTATATGAGGCCTTCATGTTTAAGAAAAAAAGTGAAATGGCAAACGCTCATTTTACTGGTGGAACAAGAAAATAGCAAAATTAAGACGCCAGTGTCTTCAACACCGACGCCTTTATCAAAGGGCCAGAAACAGACCAGAGACTGGACATATGTACTTTAAGTACCAGTTTTCAAAAAAGACGATGCAAGCTGCTATTAAAGACAGAAAAAAGCAGTGCTGGCAAGCTCTGTGCCAGAAAGTAAATAACGACCCCTGGGGCAGAGCATACCAAATAGTGATGAGAAAACTGGGAAGACTTGCACCAACTGCAAACAAAGACGCGGATACCATGAGGCATATCGTGGATACACTATTCCTGACGCATCCAGAACTCGAAGACCAAGCAGACTTAAAGCTCATAGAACATGTGCCCTTATTAAACAAGAAAAAACTAAAACTAAAAATGAAATGCTTGAAAACGAAAAAGCTCCTGGATCAGATGGTTTACTGGCACAAGTCGTTAGGACAGTATTAGCAAATCATCCACAGCTGCTCTTAAACCTATGCAATGCATGTTTGTGGATTTTTTTATAGGTAATAAAAAACGCAGCAGACTTATTCGACAGGCAGAATGAATTTAGAAAAGAAAAATCTACCATAGGAGCAGTGTAAGAAGTAGTAAAAGCAGTTTGGAACACTTGAGACATATCCCACGGAGCGAGACTTGTCGTTGTTCTGGTGACATTAGATGTAACGAACCCTTTAACTTGGTAAGATGGAAGGACATGCTTTACGCTCTGGAATACAAATTCAGAACACCAAACTATCTTTTAAAAGTATAAAGAGATTATCTCAAGGACCGCTTCTTGACCTACACAGCAACAGAAGGCGAAGCAAAGAAGAAAATAACTCCAGGGTATATCAGGGATTCATACGTGGACCTGATCTTTGGAACAAGTTATACGACAGACTACTTTGCCAGAAAATGCCAGAGGGGACGCTCTTAGTAGAATACGCGGATAATGCTGCTGTAGTGATCGTCAAACGCACGATGAAACTTGTTGAGATACGACTTAACCAGGTTATGTAGAGAGTGGCTTCAGTGGTAGAAGACCACGAAGCGAGTTAAAATCGGTCAAGTTTAAAGAACAGGAGCCTTAAAGACAGCCTGCGCCCATCGCACAGTCTGAGAGTCTGCGATAGTGGTGATAGCGGGCGTAATCTTTGTCGACCTCCTTGCGAGGAAAGGACGATTGAAGCACCTCACGGAGCAGGATTTAGGAAGAATAGAGGCCAAAAAAAATCCTAAGAAATCACCTGGAAACGCTGGCAACATAGATGGAAAGAGAAATCTAGAGGTAGATGAAAGGCACGCCTGATAAAAGATGTAAAGAAATAGACAGAGGGAAACTACGAAAAAGTAGATCACTACCTTACCTCATTTCTCTTTAATCACGGGTATTTCTGATCATACCTCAACAAGATGCAAAAAACACAAGCAGCTGCTTGCAAGTACTGCGGCTACGACAAAGATGACGCAGAACATTCGTTCTTTGACTGCATCAAGTGGTTAGCTAAACGAATCATGCTGCAGGAAAAAATTTGAATTTTGAATCCTGATAACATCATAGATGATATGCTACTCAATGAAGAAAGGTTGGCAGCAGTAGCCTTGTACATACAAAGAGTTTTCCATGCCAAAAAGGAGGATGGTTTTCTAGACGACTGAGCGGAGGAGGTGCGAGCATGGATCCAGTGCCATCAGGGGGGCGTGGGGGTTTTTGCTAGGGCGCTCGGGGGTGTAAGGGGGGTAATAGCGGAGCTTTTGGGGTGGGGCCGCTGGGGCGTGGCCGCGAGGTGGTTGTTGTGTGGAATAAGGGCCTGCGTGGGTGTTTAAGCGTGCCCAAAATCCCTTAAATCGCTTCACTTTATCACCTTTATACGGATGAGCAGCTGCGGCCTGGTGGCCCATGCTTTTGAGTACTTTACTTCTGTTGCCCTTTTTTTTTCTTTTTTTACTCCTGGCTGGGCTTTTGGGACGTAGTCACGGGGCAATTGGTGTGCAATATAGGGGCTTGCGTTGGTGCTTGAATGCGGGCTCTTAAGAACAACTCAGTTATATCACTGTTCTACGGATGAGTGGCTGTACGTCGGTGGTCCAGATCTCTGCACTTTCGGTGCTGTGTTAAGTGCACTCCTTGCACCTTTGTTGGGGGTGGCCGGGTTTTTGCTTGCGCTAGGAAATATCTGTTAATCATTTTTCTCTTAGCCTTCAAGAAAAAGGAAAAGAGCAGCTTAGAAGCATAACGGAAACTAGAGAATATCCTACAAGACACAAAAGCTATAATACAAGTTGGTAACGAAACACTACAGGAATCCCGAATGATGGGCTAAGCTTTTAAGGTCCTGGCTTGAAGAGTAAATGTAAAAGCAGATTTCGAGCTAGGTGTCCCAGGAGAAAGGTCTTGCCAGTTAAGTGGGTATGGTCATAACGAGTCCAACACAGGGAAGGGTTGGTACACCCTTTTGTTGTGCATAAGGGCATTCTGAACAACCTCAGAAAAAAAATAATAATAATAACAATAATTATAATAATAAGCTTTGCAATGGTTATAATAACAATAATGGTTACAAAAAAAATAATGACAAAAATAATAAAAATAGTTATAATGATGTTCATGTCGACAGTAATAATAACAACAATGATTACGATGATTCAAATAATTGTGATGATGTTGAAAGTAATGATCATAACGATGATACGATGATAACAACAATAAATTTCGATAAAATGATGAAGATAATTATGTTGATAACTTCAATAATAATCTTAGTAATAACGATGATGACAGTTGTAATGTTAAAAAAAAATAATGTTCTTGATAATCCTGATAGTTTTGACAATGATCATTAAAGAAATAATAACTGTTATCCTAATGGTAATAGAGGTAACAAAAATAAGAATCATAACACTTATGACTGTAAAGTGAATGAGAATATTTATGACAACAAAGTTGATAATATTTATCATAATAATTAAATTAATAATAATAATGATAATCATGATAATAAAAGTGATGTGAAAGTTAATAATATTAACAAAAAGTTGATTACAATACTGATGCCAATGAGAAAAATTAATATAATTTTAATGATTACGATAGTAGTAAAGATAATACTGATAAAAATGACAACAACGATAATTATGATTAGGGTAATGATAATTAAAATGACGATAATTATGATAATGATAATGATGATGACAATCATAATAATAATAATATTACTCTTAATTTAAATAATAATAATAAACACAAGGGCAACAACCGTAATAAAGATTAGTATAATAAATTTAATGATAATAATGTTATTCAATTATACTAATTTTTATATTAATGAGCTCTTAACAATTGAATGAGCTGATCCTTACGTTTCATTNTTAATAATGATCATAGTCGTAGAGATTAAGATAGTGATAATGGTGAAAAATGTCATAATAACAATAATATTAGTAGTTATGTTAATTATAATGAAGATGATGTTAATTATAATATGAATAATGAAAATATCGATGATGAAAGTAAATGTGATATTTTTAATAAGTACTATAATTATAACGAAAGAAAATACAAATATCAATTACAATAAATATGACAATGGAAAAAAACGATAATAATTATGATGATAGTAATGACGATGATGTTAATAACAATGATAATGTAAATGATGATGATAAGCATAATGATAATAATAATTACAATAATAATGAAGTTTTTGATAAAAATAATAACGAAAATGATGATAATGATGATAATCATGATGACAACACAAGAGATTGTAATAATAGTAATAATAATATCGATATTTACAGCGATATTGACAGTAATAGTAATAATAATAGAAAAAATAGTGATAATAATGATATAAATAATTACGATGACAGGAATTATAAATAGGATAGTGATATTGTTGATAATCAAAATGCTCATATAAATCAATGGTAATAATTATAACACGATAAACGAAAATATTTATCATCAAAGATAAAATCACAACGATACAAATAATTGCGATTGTATAATAATGATATTTTCCGTTATTATGATGCTCCTAATGTTTGTCACAATAGATATGGTTATAATAATAAAGATGTCAATAATAATAATAATAACAATGTAGATTACGATAGTAACACAAATGATAACGATAATCAATGGAACAATGACAATATACATGATAATTATGATGTTAGCAATAATGATGATGATGATTATAACAGTAAGAGATAACCTGCTAGTAGTGGCGACAATGATTATGATGATAGTGATAATGATGATGATGATGATCATGATGATGATGATGATGATGATGATGATGATGATGATAATGATTGTATTATATGTGAGGCAGGGTTTAATAAATGACGTTTACACTCAAGGAGCTGTGAGGATAGACTGGCTTTATTTCAGGCGCTGTAATACATATATATATAGCAAAGCGTTCAAAGCGAGGCTAACATATACGCAGGATCACATACACTACATCCTTCCCCTTTTATTTAATTTTTAATGCTTAGAAAGATTTCAAACTTTATTTAGATATGTACATTATTTACAGATCTAACGTTAGCGCAGTAACGTTGAACAGCTTTAGACTGACGCGTTGAACGTCGTACATATAAAGAGTTTTGCTCGTTGCTCAAGTCGCAGTTTTCAGTCGAGCTTTTGTCGATCACCACTTTTACATTTTCTTGGGATTTTTGTTCGCCCCAAGCCCTTAACTGATTACCATGACGCTTATGCACACCTTCCCCCTCTTTGAACTTCATTAAATAGTTATGTGGTGATAAAACTTTTACAATTTCTGCTTCCGACATTTTATCGTGGTATTTACGAAAATCTCTCGCTATTATTATGTCACCAACGTTAAATTTATCAGTTCTGTTACCAATATATTTTTTAATTTGCATTTCTTGCTTGGCAGTGACAATGTTGTTTATATCTGGACGCAATAATTGGAGAGGTGTTCGTAATTCGCGATTAAATAGCAATTTTGCCGGTGACTCACCAGTAATAGTATGCTTTGAGCTTCTGTATGCAAATCAAAATCTTTCAATCGCCGTTTCAACACTAACGTTTTCTCTGTTGACCATCGCTTTAATTTTGCGTTTAAATGTTTTTACTAGATTTTCTGCGGCTCCGTTAGTTGCCGGCTGATACGGTGCTGTGAATATGTGTTTAATTCCCAATTGTTTGAAAAAAGTTTGGCATTCTTCGCTATCGAATTGTCTGCCGTTGTCAGTAACTATAGTTTTAGGTAATCCGTGAGTTGCGAAAATATTTTTAAATATTCTTATTGTTGCGTTTGCTGATGTCTTTGTCATTGTATAAATTTCCGGCCATTTTGAAAATGCATCTATTAATAAGAAATAATTGTAACCTAAAAAAGGTCCTGCGAAGTCTACATGAAGTCTCTGCCAAGGCCGATCAGGTCGCGGCCACGGAGTTAATGTCATTTTTTTAGGGTTATCTGCTACTTGAGCGCAGTGCCTACATAACTTTGCTTTTTCTTCTAACATTTTATCGATGTTAGGCCACCACACGACCGACCTTGCCAAAGCTTTCATTCTTACAATACCAAAGTGAGTCTCGTGTAATTTATCTATTACATAGTTTTGTAACTTAGAGGGAATTACAACTCGTTATCCCCACATCAGACAGCCACGTTCGAGACTTAACTCGTATTTACATAAAGCAAAAGGTTTGAGTTCATCGCTCCGGTTTTTATTTTTGGTTTCAATCCATTCTTCTTCGACAAATCGCTTCACAATAGACAGAAGTTTATCGTTTACCGTTTCGCGCGCTACTGTTTTATAATCAAAATTTACAATATTAGTGTGTACAGCATAGTGTAGATAAGTGCATTCATGATTTAAATCAGAAAATTTATTAATGTTTTTATCGTCGGTGATATTTTCACTGGGCAATCTCGAGAGGACATCAGCAACTACATTATCGTTTGTGCGTATACATTCAATTTTATAATTGAATGCGCTTAGAAAATATGCCCAATTTTGCAATCGGCTTGCCGCCATACGAGGAATACCTTTTTCTGGGCCAAAAATTCTGGACAAAGGTTTGTTATCCGTTCTCAATGTAAATTCTCTCGCGTATAAGTAATCATAAAAACCTATTTACACCAAATATAATTGCTGCTGCCTCCCGATCAATTTGTGAGTAATTTTCTTGAGCTTTTGTTAAGCGCCTCGAAGCAAATGCAATCGGTTTGTCACCATCGCTATATGGTTGACTGATGAAAGCTGCTAGACCTTGTGGTGACGCGTCGCAGGTTAATATGAGTGGTAAATTCGGGTCGTAATTTACAACGCTTTGTTTCAATGCCAGTTTTACTTATTCAAAAGCTATTTTACACGCTTCATTCCAAACAAATTCATCGTTATTATTGCAGTATTATAATGGCACTGAAATTTCTGCACGTTTTTCAAATAATCTATTGTAATAGTTAATTTTTCCTAGTAATAATTGTACTTCTTTTTTACATGTAGGTGTTTTCATTTCGACAATAGCTTGATATTTCCTTGAATCGATTCCAATTCTTTTTTGACTAATTTCGTATCCCAGATACGTTACTTTATCCTTATAGAAATCACATTTTTCCGCGCGAGCTTTAAGACCGCATTTTGTTAAAATCGTTAATACTCTATCAAGAATTTCTAAGTGTTCTTTCGGCGTATCGCCAGTGACTACTATATCATCTGCTACTATCGCTACTTTAGGTATATTTTTTAGTGCTTCTTCCATTAATTTTTGAAAAATACCTGGGGCTGAGCTAATGCCAAAATCTGAAAATTTATAACGGTACAGGCCTTTATGTGTGTTAATTGTTAACAATTTTTGCGACTCTTCGTCGACCGGTACCTGCAAATATGCATCTGTACAATCAGTTTTCGTATATTTAGCCCCACCTTGCAATTTAGCAATGGCATGATCAAAATTAGGTGCTGAATATCGCATAGTTACTAGTTGGGGATTTACGGTTACTTTAAAGTCCGCGCACATTCGTAATTTGCCATTTGGTTTCAAAATGGGTACGATAGGCGTAGCCCACTCGCTCTTATCCACCGGAACTGATTTCCCAAGTCCAACTAATCTATCTATTTCATTTTCTACATCCTTTTTCAATGCTAATGGGATAGTGCGCGGAAGCATATATATTGGCTTACTACTTTCT
This sequence comes from Copidosoma floridanum, assembly GCF_000648655.2. The sequence continues at coordinate 516,117 of NW_019384196.1, forward strand.
TTTGATTCGAGTTTAACCGTACCTTTCGTAAATGAACCGTGCCCGGGTGAGAAAAATGCTTCATGTTTATGTAAAATTGCCTTTAATTTTTCCGTAATACTTGCTTCTGTTTCCATTGAATTTATTTTTAAATTTTTGTATAACGGCCACATTCCCAAAGCTTTTAACCATGGGCGACCTATGATAGCTGGGCCTTTTGATTTAGTAACGTAAACATCAGTCCAAATTGTATTGCCGTTTGCTTCTACTTTAACGCGCTTTAGCATACCTACGGGTTCGTACAGAGACTCATCGTGATTCATCAAAGTGATATCAGCTTTAAACATTTCAATATTAGCAAAATATTTATCTTTAAGATCTAACGTGATAATTGACATTGCCGCTCCCGAATCAATTTCCATCGAAATGACTTAATCCATAATCCTAACTTGTAAATATTGCGGCTCTACACGGGTTTTACCGGGAATATAAAGGTTCAAATAATGGAACGTTCGCGAATCTGCTGGAGTATGTAATTTTAAGTTATGTGCGTCGCGCTTTTCGGAAGAAAACATTTTACGTATCTCTGAGTTGACGCTGCTATCACTATCGCTATTTTCCTCATTCGCACTAAGAAAACCTACACGCGTGTTTTTGCGATCGTTTGATTTGTGTAGTCTTTGCTCGAAGTATACGCGGCTCAGATGACCCGTTCGTTTACAAATATTACATGTAGCCTTTTTATAATGACATTCTCGCACGTAATGACCTGGCTTACCACAACAATAGCAATCCATCGTATACCCTGCATGTGTAGCTGGTTTCAACGCAGGCCTCTGCATTGCTCCTGATGATGTTTGTCCACTCTGATGTTGATATTGCTGTCCTTGTTCTCTACTCCTGCCTCGATACTGTTTGTTATCTTTGCCTCGCCCAAATCCGCCTCTGTTGCCACGGGAATTCTTCGACGCTATATTTAACTTGTGGAATTCATCATTAAATTTCTTGCTGCTGGCTTCTTGCAATTTTTCGGCTCCTTTGTTTGCTGCTTCTGTGGCTAATGCTTTTTTTAGAGCTACTTCTAGTGTTGGTTCATCTATTTTTAGCAGCTCGGCTACTACACTTTTATTCTTCAAACCACTTATCAATTGATCTAATACTTGATCTTCCAAATTATTGAATTTGCAATCGTTCGCTAAATCTTTTAACTCAGCCACGTAATCACTTATACTTTCGTTATCTTTTTGCACTCGTTGGCCGAAATTGGAGCGGTAAGCCAGATGAGATGCTTGCGGCTTTAAATGCTTCTTTACCAGTTTAATAATTTCGTCGTAACTTTTAGCACCTGGCTTATGTGGCTTACATACTTTGGCAATGACGTCATACATTTCTGCTCCAACTTTACTTAAAAGGATTGCCCGTTGCTTACTCGTGTCTGTTACGTCGTTTGCTATGAAAAATTGTTCCATTCTATCTACGTACTGCTCCCAATCGTCTTTTTTGATATCAAAATCCAAGTTGCCGGTTACTTCCATTTTCTTTATTACACTTATCGCACCGTTTTCACTTTGTACCTCACTTGTATTTGTTCCCGTTATATTTTCATTACTTTGAGTCGTTTTTAATCCTTTTATTGTAGTGGTATTATTTTGATCTAATTTATTTTTAACGAATTCGCGTAATAATGCTCGTAACTCGTCTACTTTATCTGATGACGATTCGATATCGTTTTCTATGCAGAGTGCGACAAGTTGGTCTTTATTTAAACCTTGTATCCACGTCGTTCCTTTTACTTGAATTTCTTGACTCATTTGCCCGAGAAATCGATTGCGACGTTTGAAATTACGTAGCGCTTTTTATGCGTATACCCGTGTACTTTAAGAAAAAAATTACCGTATACTTAAATTTTGGTTGAGCAATTTTAATTATTTACTGCTTTTCACTGCTTTACTTGTTGCGTGCACGTATTTCGGCTCCTATATCCTCGTCACCATTGTATTATATGTGAGGCAGGGTTCAATAAATGACGTGTACACTCAAGGAGCTGTGAGGATAGACTGGCTTTATTTCAGGCGCTGTAATACATATATATATATAGCAAAGCGTTCAAAGCGAGGCTAACATATACGCAGGATCACATACACTACATCCTTCCCCTTTTATTTAATTTTTAATGCTTAGAAAGATTTCAAACTTTATTTAGATATGTACATTATTTACAGATCTAACGTTAGCGCAGTAACGTTGAACAGCTTTAGACTGACGCGTTGAACGTCGTACATATAAAGGGTTTTGCTCGTTGCTCAAGTNATTACTAACTATAGTTATAATAATAATAATACTTATCATATTAACGATGATCATAATGATGACATCAATGACAATGAATATATAAATATAAATAATATTGGCAGTGATGATAAGAATTATATTATTAAAGACTTTAAAGAAAATCAAGTTTCTCATTTTTTTAATGCTACTGATCATAAGAATAATGATGATAATTTTAATAACGATTATAGTAAAGATCATAAAAGTGATGATGACAAGGATAATGTCGCAGATAATAAAAGTGGTAGACATCATGATAATAATGATAATGATACTGATGATGAAATGATTATGGTAAAAATATAAATATATATGAAGATGATGATACTCGTAACACTTATTTTCAAGATAATATCAATATGAGTTATGAAGATCATTATTAAAATAATGATAATCAGAATAATTATAGTAACGATAACCTTGGTGCTGGTGATAATAAAAAATTATGAATATTAGGTAGGTGTTTTCCTTTCGACAATAGCTTGATATTTCTTTGAATCGATTCCAATTATTTTTTGACTAATTTCGTATCCCAGATACGTTACTTTATCTTTATAGAAATCACATTTTTCCGCGCGAGCTTTAAGACCGCATTTTGTTAAAATCGTTAATACTCTATCAAGAATTTCTAAGTGTTCTTTCGGCGTATCGCCGGTGACTACTATATCGTCTGCTACTATCGCTACTTTAGGTATATTTTTTAGTGCTTCTTCCATAAATTTTTGAAAAATACCTGGGGCTGAGCTAATGCCAAAAACTAAATATTTATAACGGTACAGGCCTTTATGTGTGTTAATTGTTAACAATTTTTGCGATTCTTCGTCGACCGGTACCTGCAAATATGCGTCTGCACAATCAATTTTCGTATATTTAGCCCCACCTTGCAATTTAGCAATGGCATGATCAAAGTTAGGTGCTGAATATCGCATAGTTACTAGTTGGGGATTTACGGTTACTTTAAAGTCCGCGCACATTCGTAATTTGCCATTTGGTTTCAAAATGGGTACGATAGGCGTAGCCCACTCGCTATTATCCACCGGAACTAATTTCCCAAGTCCAACTAATCTATCTATTTCATTTTCTACATCCTTTTTCAATGCTAATGGGATAGTGCGCGGAAGCATATATATTGGCTTACTACCTTCTTTTAATTCGAGTTTAGCCGTACCTTTCGTAAATGAACCGTGCCCGGGTGAGAAAAATGCTTCATGTTTACGTAAAATTG
>NW_019384196.1:530293-577448 GCF_000648655.2 Copidosoma floridanum
TTTTTTTTTTTTTTTTTTTTTTTTTTTTTTTTTTTTTTTTTTTTTTTTTTTTTTGCTTACATTAGTGGACTCTAAAGGATTTGTTGATTGCATACGTAATTCAATCATATATGAAATGTGTTTTTTTTTCTTTTTGTCTGATGTCAATTTAAAATATTTCTCAGCTACAATACATGTTTGTTTCTTTTTCTGATTGGTGACCATGTACGTTGTTGGAAGGGAAATTCATAGGAAATTCGTAGGTATTTTGGCGGTAATTTGTTAGTTTTTTTTCCATTGCCGTATGATTCGCAAGTGTTTGGTTTTTTTTGTTTTCTGGATACATATATCTGGGTCAGACAATACGAGGGTTTTTGACTTCCCTTTACGTTGTCATAATCGAGTTCTTATTTCCTCTGGTGTGTATCTCTTCGGCTCTGGTAGTACTAGCATTCACTAATAGTATTACGTGGTGTTTCTGTAGCAGAGTTGCTCCATTTTTCTGGCAATTTATGTTTTATGTCTACTGTGGATTTTAGGAATTTTATCACAGGTGTCTGCTTAGGATGTTCTGGCTTCGTTTATGAGACTGATGACTCGTATTATAGGGTATTTTCCATATAAATACGTATCTATGGACATATGTAATGTATGTATATGTTTTTTTATTATTACTTTTTTTTTTTGTTGAGAACTATCCCCTGTCGGCTCTGCTATGGTGTATGACTATGCATGCAGATGCTACTGTTATTGTCTTGGTGAAATGCTGTTTCAGATTTAATTGTGATTTTGATTCCTTATACAGTGGCAGAAGTCTTATCTTATATGGCTTCCATACTAAATGTGTGTGACTATTTCCCTTGTTAAGTTTTATTTTAGTCTTGTTATGTAACCGAATTTCCAGAATTGTCAGTAGTTGTTGTCATCCCCTAATAACCGTTGCTTTTGATAGTAGGTAGGGAATATCAGGATTGGCTATCAATAGAGTACTCGACGGATTATAGCTTAGTGCGCAATTGGTGAAAATTGTTTAGTTGCAGCTGTATTTTTTGATAAGTTAAATCAAAATAATTTGATATAAAATTTTTTTGTTTTTTTGTTAAAACTTTGCATGTCTCACGTCCTTTGAAATCTACAAATAACACTGTTCTAAAAAGCGTCACATTCATTCGTAATTGTACTTGTAATTATTTTGTTTTTTAATCCTTTTTTTTTGTTGTATTGTTAACAATGTTTTTCTTTTGATCGTTTTTTTTTCTTATAGAAAACAATAATAATAATTGTTATTTACCTATTCATTATTGTTCTTACTGTATTTTTTTCTATGGTTTCGAGTATGAACATATAATATTCTTCTTATGAACAATATTTCTTATTGGTTTTTTTTTTCGACAATGACTGTTCTTTTTAAGGGTTGCAAATTACAAAAACTCTATGTTTTATCCTATTACTTATTTTTCTGTAAGTTGGATATTGTACAGCCGAAAAATTTTCTACATATGTATACTCTTCTTTTTCTCAATTTTCTTTCTTTGCCTTTATTTTGAGCGTGCGTCTGAAGGTCATAACGAGAAAAGGTTCTTTTTTTTTTTTTTCTTCTTTTTTTCGTATTATTAATATTGTTCCTTTAGAAAAGGGGGGTGTTGATTGTCTGAATGTCCATTAGTTACGTAGTTATTAGTTATTTTATATTGTCTCTTCGTAAAATTTGTTGCTTTTTCTCGCGGCTCGTCCGAGGGCCGCGAATAAATAAAAAATAACGCTTTTTCCTATATATATTTATGCACGTACGTTTCTATGTATCCTGTCTTCCTACACGATATACTCTATCGGTATACTATGTTTATTACTCTTATACTCTGTGTTGCTTCTGTCAATTTTATTATTATTATTATATTACTATCATTATTATTCTTAACATTATTAATATTGTTATAACTATCGTCGTTGCATTCTTTTTAGTTAATGGCTTACAGTCACTTTAAGAGTCTAGTGGGAATGGTGGTTCAGGTGGGGGCCTTATGTGCTTTTCGTTGGGCTCCCACACTACTTCTTCCTCTCTCTCACGCTTTTCCTCGCTCTCCGTATCCCATGCGTCCTCTTCATCGTTTCCTTCGTCTTGTTTGATTACGGCGTGGTCGTTGCTATCTCCTTCAAAATTTCCTTCTGTGTTATCTTGAGGTTCCTGAGTATTGGAATCGTCGTTTTGCTTCTCATTATTATATTTGGGTGAGTGATCGCCGCTAGTTTCTTCTACGAGGGCTTAATAGCGTTGGTTTCTAAGATGCATGTGTTTAAATTCTGCATCTTTCTCCCCCATGAATTGTTGATATACTATCTTATCAGGTGATACTTGTAGGTGTATACATATGTTTGCTTTATATTCTTGTGAAAATATAAAAGCACATTCTCTGTCACGAAATAATTGGATGTTATTTAATATTTATTTGGTTTCTTTTGGGTCCTTACATTTTTTTATGCATTCTGACCCGCGTAGAATTTTTCTTAGCTCATCTGTTGATTCTGTCAATCCGTATAGAAGTTTTAGGCAATGGAACAGACAACTTCCGTCTCTAGGGACATCGATCATTATAAACTGTCTGTAAGGTTCTGCGCAATGGGTCCCCGATACTCGAATCTTTGCATCCTCTTCTCCATTCATAGCGGTTGGTATGCTATCGCTTTCCCACACATCGATTCTTATGCCCTCTTTTCCTTTGATGTCTTTCTTATCAACGTCGATTGCGACATTTGCTGGGAATCAATTGGTTGACTCATTTAATATTGACCTTAAATTGGTAATTTGAGCTTTATTATTATCATACTCATCGTTTCCGCCGTCGGAGACCTGTGTATCTGGCGGTTGTTGGCTCTAGTGATCGTTCGGTGCCGTTCGGCTTCGTTCGGTCAATTCCGTCTCCTGCTCATCTACTTGCTGTCTACTTTTGTCTCTACTCTCTCTCTCTGGTCATAAACCCCTCCTTTATTTTCCGATTTCCCTTCGCTTTCTTTGTCTCTGTCAGATGTTTTTGTTGCTGCTGTCCTCCCTATTGCTTTCCTAGCTTTTCGCTCTCTCTCTTTCTCCGCTCTTTCAGCTGCCTCACTATTCCGGGCTAGTTGGTAACCCCAATGTTTTTCTTGTTCGGTATCCCTCTGCGTGGCTGCTGGTGTATCACAATGCACGATAATAATTTTCTTTGAGTTGTGCGGTTGCTTGGCGGTGTTAAAAAAATCTGCAATTTTCCTATGTAGAGTATCTAACTGTCGTTTACGGGTTCTGTGTTGTCTTTTCTCTATTACACCCTTGTTGATAAATGGTGTGCTCGTCGTTTGAAGCCCTTTTTCCATGTTTTTCTCTTTGCACATGTACGCCAGTTTATCGTCCGCTAGTCCTTGCGACAGAATTTTTTCTTTATCGCTCACCACTGTAAGGGTGTTTCAATCAGCTTTATCTTTTTCTTTTTCCGTCATTTCCCGTTCTGATTCTTTGTCTGTACTACTGCAGTTGTGGGTACTTGATATTTGCTCGTTTTCTCTAAGTTTTCTGGGCTTCTTTTTAATTGCCTTCTTGTCTGGCTGGACTGAGTCAGACGTCTTAATTTTTACTTTTCTGTTCTTTCGTATTAGATTCCTCTGTTTCTTTGTGCGCATTTTATATATTCGTGCCGGTGGTGCATTTATGTCTTCGTGATTGTCCCTTTCCTGTTTTTCCGCAAGCTCGTATAGCTCCCGGCGTGATAATTCTGGATCTTCTTCCCCTTCTATGAGTACTGGATAGCGAGAAAGAGCATCCGGTGCTTTATTTTTCTGTCCAGGTCTATAAACAATATCAAACTCATTGCCACGGAGTTCTGCCTTCAATCTTGTGAATCTTAAGTCCGGTTTCGTTGATGTGTGGAAATGTTTGAGTGGTTCATGGTCAGTTGTGACTGTAAATTTACGACCAAACAAATATGGCCTTAACTGCTCCTTGGCATACACTATCGCCAATAATTCCTTATCGTACGTCGGATATCTTAATTCACTGCCCTTCAAGCATCTGGATGCATATTCGCAAGGGTGATCTTTGCCTATCTCTCCCTGGCTTAAAATTGCTCCGATGGCGTAGTTGGATGCGTCGGTCGTTAAGATAAAGGGTTCGTTTATATCTGAAGCCCTTAGCACTGGCTCACTGCACAGAGCGTTTGTAAGTTTTACAAATGCATGTTCTTGCTCCTTTTAACATTTAAATTCGGCTGTTTTTCTTGTAAGCTTTGAGAGAGGTTGGGACCATTTTTACGTAATCTTTGATAAAGCGTCGATAGTACCCCGCCAACCCGAGAAATTGTTTTATTTTCCTCGCATTTGTTGGTTTAAAAAATCTTCTTACTGCTTCAATTTTTTCCGGATTTGTTTTGATCTGGGCGTTGCCTACAATATGACCGAGCACTTTCGCTTCTTTTCTAAGGAATTGGCATTTTCTTGGCTTTATTGTGAGGTTTGCATTGGCTAGCCGTTTTAAGAGCCTTTTGAATTTTATCTCGAGTTGTTCCAAGTTTTCTGCAGATACCATTATGTCATACATATGTACCTCTATCTCCCGTTCTTGTAAACCTGCTAGTGCCAGTGTTATCACTCGCATGAATGTTCTTGGTAAGTCTATGCATCCCATCGGCATTCGTTTATATAAGTAATGTCCGTTTGGTCCTGAGAACGCCGTATTATGAGCGTCCTCCTCGTTAATCTCTACTTGGACAAATCCACTCTTCAGATTTACCATGGTTATATTTTTTGCAGCTGCTAAATTTTCCAAAATTTAATTCTGGAATGGCAGTGGGTAGCACGTACCAACTATTATTTCGTTCAATAGCCGAAAATATGTTACGACCCTCCAGCGTTTTTTTCGTTTGGTTCCACGTTTTTCGGGACAATACACATATTTAAGTTATATGGTAATGTAGATGGCTCAATTATTTGTTGCTGCAGTAGTTTATATATTTCTACTTGCATCTGTTTCTTTAGTTGTATTGGATAGCGTACCCTTTAGGCAACTATTGGCTTCTCTGTTGCCGTTATTATTCGATGCTTAAGCAAGTTTGTAGCCTTTAGTGGCTCGCCATCGAGGCCAAACACGAACGGATTGTACTCTATGAGATCCCAGATGTGGTTTAATTCCTTCATATTGCAGCCAGATGTATCGACGATTTCCATTATTTTGCTTACTCGACCCGCTATATCCAATTTCTTAATATCTTTAAAATTTTCGATGTTGTTCTTTATATCATCATTATTTTTACCGCTTACGGCATTTTTATTATTTTTCACCTTTTCGTCTGAATTTTTAGTGTTAAAAAGCCCAATCATGGCTTCGTTTAACCCTTCAGCGTCGTCCCCAGCGATGCTAAATGATTCCTCCCCTTGTGTGGTTCCACATTCGAAAACATTTACTTCTAGTACTGGCACGTCAATTTGTTTGTCAGTTATGTTTACAATTTCAGCATATATCTTTAAGTTCTTATTCTCTCCTACAAAATTTTCAAATAAGATTTCCTCCTTTATATTTTGTAAAGGAACCCAGCCAACTTGTACGTGGCTGCTCTCATCTTTTATACCCGCAAATATTATTTTCCTCGATAAAGCGGGGATTTTCAGCTATACTGATTTTAGTAATGGGATTCTGATGCCTCTTAATTCTAAATAATTTTCTTTGGCACTTCAGTATTATACCGTTAAGAGGTATTTTAGTCGTCCCTAACGTGCAGCGTGCTCCATGTGTGACGCCACTTATCAGGACTTTTTCTCTGCTCTCTATATGCGTGTCTGTAGTGAGACAGCATTCTTTTATAATTGATACTTTGGCACCAGTATTCGCGAAAAATTTTGCGCTATAAGATTGCAGCTGATTGCTATTAATATTACTGATGGTGGTGTGCTTCTAGTACTCGATATATTTACCTTGCGGAGAGGTAGGTTCATGCTTTAATGAATTTTTTCTTTACCAGCTAAAGGGCTACAAGTTATAAATTCTGTTTCAATTCTGTTTTCTTTGTAAGCATTCTCAGCCATTTAAAGAGCCTGTTCGGAGTCTGTTTCTAGCAAGACTATAATTGTTTCATTTCTCGTATACTTTTCTTTGCGTCATGTCTCGCTATCTTTATCTCCGATGCATATTTTATTTGACTCTGCTTGCTCCTCTCTTTCAGCTGACTCCGTTTCGTATTTATGCTCTATCTTCTTCTCTATTCTCGGGGCCCGCTCGGCGCTTGGGGAGCACGATAAGGGTCCTGCGAGTTTAAATGTTCCGTGCTACGCGTGGATATTTCTTCATCAGGTGCATCATTTGTTCCATTCGGAGGTCCTCTGTCGTTATAACTTTCATCCCTATTATAATTTCTGTTATAATTATAATTTTCTCTATAATTTTTGTAGTTACTGTACTGGTTGTTGTAATTGTTATTATTATTTCTTGAGTAATTAGTGTTTTTGTTGTAGTTATTATATCTGTTGTAGTGTGTATTGTTATAGGGGTTCCTTTTATAATCGTTGTTATAGTTTTGGCTATACGTATTAGGGGGGTAATTATAATTATTCCGGTGGTTAAAATTTCCTTCCGAATTTTCCCTGTTGTCATTGTTGAACTGTTCGCGTCCGTCGCTCCGACTTATTCTCCCATTCTCTGCGTCTCTTACTAGTGTGCGGCATTAGCTTGTATAGTGCCCCTCGCGTTTTCAGTAAGCGCAATTTTTATGCCTTAAGTTTTGTTAATCTTGTGATACCTGCACTGATGGATCGTTTGCTTTTATGTCTGGGTTTTGAATTCTCTTATTCGCTGCGTCTGCTACTAATTTCATTCATACTTTTGTAGCATGCTCCCCGCATTTATTGCAATATAAGCAATATTGATAGTCCCCTGTTATTTTATTTTTATCTGTTGTGTCGCGTACTTCTGCCTGCTCATGGCTGCTCGCACAATCGTTCGTATCTCTTGTTTCCGCTTTCGCTCGGAATATTTGGGCCTCGATTCGTGCCGGCATTATTTCTCGTAGGCTTAAGTCGCTTTCCATTTTCAGCGTGGCTACTATGGCTTCGCCTAACATTTTCGGACTAAGGCATGTTACCCTATAGTTGTAAGGTGATTGTATCCCATACGTATATTGCTTTATAGCTTCTTTTTCCCGTGTCGTTGCCTGGGTGATAGTGTCGTGTCTAAATCGTATGGGGTTATTATTCTATCGTATAATTTCTCAACGCGCCAGCTGTATTCTTCCACTAATTCCCCTCTGTACTGTTTCACTACTTTTAATTTTGCTAATAACGTGTCAACGCTTCCGATGCTGATGTACCTATTTTTCAATTCTACCAAGAATTCATCTACAGATGAGAACTGTGCCAAGCACGGTAAAAATTCGGCGGCTGCTTCTTTCAGCTTATTCGCTAGTGAGCCTATAAAAAATTCTTCGTACACAGGGCTTACCATCCACAATACCACTCTTACCATTTGTTCGAAAAAGGATAGTTTAACGGAATCGCCGTCAAATATCGGTATGTTTGCTGCCAGGTGATTTAGTGACGACAGTGTGTTCTGAATTGGGCGTACATAATTAGGATTTTCTGTGTAATGTGGGGGTACTGTAAATCGGTCTTGGGCATTTAAGTAATTTCTATTTGCCCAACCTAACTCATCTTCTCCTGCAGAATAAAATGGTGCCACTGTGTTCCGTCTATAATAATTATTGTCGTGGTTTGTATTGTGGGTGATGCCGTTGTTCCTGATTTCTTGCTCACCTTGAGCTACTGGGGTTCGCATTTGTGTTTAACGCCGTGTAACTTCTCTGTATGTCTGTTGTGATAATTGATGTTTTGGTTGTGTAGGTGAATGTATTTAATTTGTATATTGTTGCACCGCTTGTGCCGTTGCTTCTCTTATTATATAGTGTAGATTTGTGTCGTGTTTGGCTGGTGTTTTATCGCTATGTGGATTAGTGACTCGTCGATTTATGTCAGTTGTTGCATTTTTACGTTTGGTATATGGAGTTAATATTTCAAATACAGGGGGGTCTATGTGTTTTTGTGTGGGATGGCGCATTAGTTTCGTTGTCGCTTATGTCTTGTCTATGAGTTAACTGTCCACGTTTTATGCTTGGCATTGATTTCCTTAACATTTTCATCATAAAAAGCTTCTGTTTTTGCTGGCCTCCTGCCACTCTGTCCATATTTCCGGATCATTTTCTCGATTAATTTGTATTACTTCGTCATCTGTGTCAATTGGTCCTGTTTTGTGTGTATCTATTCACCTCACGGCTTCCTGTATTCCCCTTCTCAGTGTATCGTTTGTTTTTACGTCACTTATAGTGTTGATCTTTAGTCTCTTTTTTTCTGTAGTTTGTCTTGTGCTCTTCTAGTTCGTATATATATTTTTCTAATCGTAAAACACCGTCGTTTCTGTGTATTTTGTGTTAACCTGATAGATACGCGCGCTTTATCGAGTGTTAGTCGATAGTCTTTTTTTTTTTTTTTTTTTTTTTTTGGTTGGCTACTCCTTGTATTTATTAACTGATTTAAAAAAATTTTGTTCGGGGTGTTTGTCGTTTGTGTCGGTTGAATGCTTGTGCATGCAATTATAGGTTGCCGCTAAGGTCTTAGGATATTGCGATTTAAAAATAATATCGATACATAAGTTTTTTCTTTTAGGTGCGTATTTCCTTCGGGGGTTATGAGTAAAGTATATACGAGTAATGAAAATTCACTTACCAGATTAACGTGATAATGGTCAGTATGACAATAATCCCATGCATACTTGTGGGTCCCTTCTTTGATCCTTCCTGGAGTTGCTCAGCTTCTGCTTCCGCTCGTTGTTCCCTTCCCCTGTGAAGTGTATCCTGTGTTTTGTGTCTGTAGTCCGGGCTTGGCGTACCGTGCTTCTTCTCTTGTCTGTATTTTCCTGGGTTTAATGATCGGTAGCCGCCTCTAGTGTCCTAGTATATTGGTCCACTGGCTTGATGTGCAGTTATTCCTTGTCTGGTATCCTTGCGGTATCGAAGATTTTTCCGATTATATCTTCTTGTTCTCCTCTACTTTTCCAATTTCTGGCGCTTGAATTTGGCGTCTGGCACTTTTGACACTTTTTTCTTTGCGACGGAAGATATATTATTTTTATTTCTTTTATTTATTACGTCAATTAAGTCGAGAAATAATAATTAAAATTTTTTTTTTTTATGTTCCGCGAGACTAAGTGATTTTCACGCACGCGACAGACCGTAAAAAATCTTATCTGTATCCCACTTCTGACACCAGCTGTTACGTGGGATTCTTGGTGCGGGAATAAATAGAAGCATGACTCGTTGTTATTTTTGCTTTATAAAAATTACTTATATTTGAGGGAAATTGTGCGTGTCTTCTCGTCTCGCGGACTTCGTCCTTACCCTCTCGCATCTCTAGCTGATCTCCTTGTCCTTTCTCTCTACCTTTCCTATCACCTCTCTTCTCCATTCCTCTACCTTTCAGGCCCAAACCAGCAGAGGCGTACGCACGCATAGCTATATGCTATCGTACGTAACAATATCCTTAAAAAGTTAAGAAAATTTTGTTTTGTTAAAAACACCAGTTAAATCTTATGCAATCGTAATGAACTCTATGCTAATAATTACTTTGTTACAAGAACATTGTAACAACTTTTTTTTTAAGCCCTTGTAAGAAAATACTGCAAAAATTTAAACTGGCTTAAACACAACGTAAATTATGAAACAAAATAGTCCTTGCAATTTTTTAATGTTGCAAAATTAAATTTTTTATAAAATGGGGGTTAAAATTAACAAATATTTTTTTTTTTTTTTACGGTGGAATTTAATCTTACCATACTGTGAGATTAAGAGCAGCCCAATAAATCCTCAAAATTATAATCGTCTTCTGATGTTATTTTTAAGGCAAAACTTAAATTGTTGAGCGTGGTTAAAGAGCTGCATAAAAAATATTGAATTTGAAAGTTTGAAGAACTTTCATTGAAAAATATAATGGTAAAAAATGTTGCAAGATTATCATGATAAGTAATACCCCCGGATTGTCTGCATTAAGAACGCTAGCTTTGTTAAGTATTAAAAGCACTCTATAGCTTTTGTCCATGAGGCTTTAAGCTGGAGCCTCATATCAGGCATAGGTTGCCAACGTACGGAGCTTGTTAAAAGTTCATATTCTTCCTACTTTTTTTTATAATGATTACACCAAGACATTTAAATTATTTAATTACTATGCTGTCCTTACCTACAAGCTTCACTTTCGTAGCACTGTAACTCCTAAGCTCTGTCACCAACACACAGTTGCTACATTAAAGAAAAGTTAATAAAATGAGTACTAAATCTAAAAATTTACTTTAATTTTGAACCGTATTTTCCTTCATAAGCAATACTAAATCATAGTAGATTTTGAATGGCCTTATTTTATTGCAGCAACAGTAATTCAATAACAACGATGATGATACTTTTTTATCGGTCATGACTTGTAACTTAACTATTGGTTAACACACAATTTGTTGCTTTTTAACTTGTAGTCACCAAAAAAGTCACAAATTTCACATTCAAAGTCTTATAATTTAACTTCCGGTTTTCACAGCACTTACTTAAATTTAAAAAAATTGGACATTTACAGCTAAGTATTTAATAACGTTACTTTGTGTACCTATAATAAACGAAGCACTAAATAAAAAAAAACTTAAAACTAAAAATACGTTGGGAAATTCGATGAAGTAATTACTCACTACAGAAACTTAATGAATTTACCACCAAGATAAGGCTAGTATAAGTGTATTTGGACCCTACTGCCTCACGCTTAATATACTTGCAAATATCAATCATGGCAGTAATGACAAGTGACATCGTTAACAGAGTTAACTGACAATTTTTCCGCTAGCTTATCATCAACTTTTTATTTCGTTGTGTTACGAGTGGCATTAGCTCTTTCACAGTAAAATTTAAAGTCATCACCGCAATTTCAACGGCCGACTTAGTTTTTGTATCATGTCATTACGCAATAAAATACTGCTTAACAATTAAACTCTGCTAGTATCATTGTGCTTAAGATCGTGTAACTAACTGTCATTTTACAAAAAAATATTCTTGCTAAACTAACTAGCTAAAAATGTTGCTTCCTTTTAACGATTAAAGTTCTGACGAAGCATCTTCAGTTTTAAATGCATTTGTAAGACCAATAAGTATCAATAGCCACTAATGACTTAGTACTTGGAGCATGACTGGTCACTAAAACGTATATGTATAACGAATCAATATTTTACTACCTTATGAGTGGCCTTATAAGGATAGACAACATGCAAGTACCAAGATAACATGTCAAATGAATATTCATATTGAGTAAGGAATCATATACTTAGTAAGGCTAGGATTAAGCCTCATTTGATCTTTAAGACTGACTTCCTTTTTTTTTTGTTGCTAATTTTAACTTTTATTAAATAAGTGTACTTTTTAAGGTGATACGGTTCTTGTGCTGTTATGCGTAAATAATTTTTTAAGTAACATCTGATGTGATATCTTGGCACCCACATGTTGTATATTTTCATGAGGCCATCAGTAATGATCATTGTTTTGACTTACCAAGAGGTCGTTCAAGGGTCTTACTTGGAGTTCGTACAACTGGCAGACTGCTTCGTTGTTTTCCACCACGACGGAATCCAGTACAACTTGTTTCTATTTCTGACATAATTCCAGGATCATCATCAAATAACATAGCTGAAGAGCAGGGTGAGGATGGTCAAAAATAGAGAGCTACAATAAACTTATTCTTAATAAGTCAAGGTTGCTTATACATAAAGTCAAAGTTATTATAGTGACAAACACTCATTAAGCTTAAAAGAAATCAGTAAGATTTTTAAAATGCTTAAACACTGTACAACAATTCTAACAGGTGCAGTATTTTAAGTACATCCTTCTGAAAAATATTAAAGTTTTATTACATTCTTAAGAACCTTATGATGGCTTACCATTACTACGACAAAGCTAACATGGCAGGCTTCAATGCTTTACAGATTTTATGAAAATAATAAATTTTTTTTTTTCAAATAAGCTTTTACGTAGGAGCAGTATTAATCTTTGCAAAAATAATTAGACGTAAAAGTAGTTTTTTTGATCATAAACTCTGTCTCACTCCGATTACTTAGTTGTTAATAGGTCAACAACAAAATAAAAACTTTGTCAATAGTCAACAAATAGAAAATTGCACTTACTTATCAAAATAAGAGCCCTATTTCTACACGTACATGTAAAATCCATCTTCAATCTGCATGAAGTGATAAAACTATAGTGAAGAAAGTAATTATCAAGCATGCTAAAAAACCATGCTATTTGTGCGTTTTTAGCTACAAGATGCTCAAAAAGTGACATATCTTAGTATATTGTGTAGGACCATTGACTTGTTTTCAACCTTTTTACTTCAGCCTTTATTAAAATTTGGTAAATCTGAAATCATAACTCTGTTGAGACAAAAATCTTAGATAATAATTGTTATGTTTACATGCGTATTGGAAAATAGGGGAAGGAGGTTTATTTAAGAGGAAAGAATAAATAAAAACGTAAAGTAAACTTTTCTTCAGTGAGTAGAGTATTGTGGAAAAAAACTAGCTCTCGTTTGGAAATACTTTGATCGCCCATTTACAGTCTTAGTTTAATCAGAGGAGAAACGCTGAAGATCTTGTAAGGGTATATCTTTAAAAGTTAATTATAAGCACAATTTTTAAGATAAAATTGCTTCGAAGTAAGAATAAGTCAAACTTTAAAGAGCACAGCATGCCAAGAACTTTATTAGAATAACTAATTATTTTTTAAGTAATATTTATATCGTAATAAATGCAAGGCTTCTAACATTTTAAATATACACTGTATTTCATTCGGCCTCATTATATCTAATGATTCCTTAATTTAAATTACTCACTTACTTAAAAAAGTGAGTATTCATTAAATTCAATTTAATGAGGTTCTACTGTAACAGGATAAATTTCTTATAGTTGTAGTTCTATGAGTGTACAAAGTGTTATTGTAAAAATTTCTTAAATATACTATCATTTAGGTGCACATTATTTACCTAAATGCTGTTTAAAGTATGTTCAATATCTCTTGACACTTAACAGCCCTACTTAATTTAATATTACATGATAATCGACAATTCTTAAGTGGCTTTAAATGTTGAAAATTAAAAAAAAAACATAAGACTTACACTGTGACTCTATTTCTTCTACTAACAGGAAAATAGACCAATGACTTATAATGACAAAAAAAAAAAAAAAAGAAGTTTTTGTATGTCAGTTTACTAGTATGTATCTTATGTGTTTGGAAAAAAGTAAACTCTCATAGTCCTCAATATTATATAAAGACAAAACGTTTGTTTGTCTGCTTAAAAACTCACAAAAAAGGGGATGATAAGGAAAATCTCAGTTTTTCTGTTATTTAAGAAAGCTTCTCTTTCAGATTGTTGTGAAACGTTTATAATTATAGAATGGAAGGAGATAGAATAGGATACTATGTTATGGATTTTAAAACTATTTTAAATGTATAAAGACAATGCAGAAAAATATTTTAAACACTTTTTCCTTTTTACATTTGAATTTGAGATATTACGACAACATCTTTTATCTCATTCTTTTTTTAAAACATTTAGTGATTAACAATTGTCTGATGCACACAGTCTACCGCTGAAACAAGTCGTGCGAACGCGCTTAGACTAGAGTCATTATCTTTGAAATTCAACCAGTAATGAGGTAAATACTTTGACGTTGTCTACTCGGTGACTAATATATCTGTTTATACCAGTATTCGAGTTCTTCTTTAATAGATAAATACGCTTATGTAGAGTAAAACAAATCTGAAAGAGTCATCGTAAGCAGTGCTCACAAATTTCCGGGGGCTTTATAAAATGACATCTATCAAAAGATCTCTCAAGTGGTTCTCACTAGTTTACTTCAACTCGATATTCACTTTCTGCTTTCCAGCTGTTTGACCACATTAATATGCATTCTTATGAGCTGCGGAAATCAATGTTTAAAACTTTGAAACTAAATGATTTAAAAAACCAAGTAATAGAAAATTATTGTAGTGTTGAGATTCAAGAGAAACTTTTATATTTAGTTTTGTTGTTATTTTTTAATAAATATTCAATATTAAATTATATTTTCTGTGCGCTCATTCAGAAGTAACCTTCCCCTTTTCCGGTAATTCCGAGTTTTCTTAATACTATTTTTGATGATTTTAGACTAAATATAAGAAATTTTGTTGGTCAAACAATTATTACACTAATTGAGAGTGCCACTAAAAGAAATGCATTCTAGTTGATGGCTAATAATATCACACAATTAAAGCATTTAGAGACCTAAACATTTTAGTGAATTAAGATACTCCACCAAAGTTTTTGTTATGCGGCTCTCATCAGTCTTGGTTAAAACAAGATAATAAATCAATGTTTCCTGTATTATGTTTTACAAGCACTACGTGTATCATTTTTAAAAAAAAATTGGTCTTCACTCTTACATATTCAGTCAAAAATTTTGAGAATCATGCTTTGCTAAACCCATACATATCTAAGTTTCTTAAATGCTTTAATACTAATTTTTGCCATGTATTCGTGTATCGTTGACACTTTAAACAGTTTTTTTACCTAATATTAAACATAAAAAAAAATTATTTTTTAAGAATCTTAAAAGCCTTCACAATTTACCTGCATATAGTCTTCTTTCTTCTTACATGCTGTTATAATTTTCGTGTTCTTGGATCAATATTATTAATATTCCTAACAAAATCCTTGACGCTATTTAATTTAAATAAAGTAATTAGAGGATTTGCTGAGTTATTTATGGATTCTATTAGTTTAATTTGTGCCAAAGTATGTTTTTGCATGATTAAAAAATAAATTCTTACGTAAATATTCTGATTTGTTTTTTCCATATAAAATTAAACAAAAATGCTATATCAAATCTTAATAAACCAAGTCTGAAAAAATTGTGTACTTTGTAATAATACACAGCAATCAATTTTCATATGGCACTGTGATAAAGTCAATTAAAATGCATTACTAAGCATGTATATTTAACTACCTACTAAAAAAAACTAAAAATCACAGAAGCATAAGATTTAGCCATAAATATTTAATCACAACTACTTTAAAACTTCAAAGCGAAAGATTTTAAATTTAGTACGACTCAAGCACATGGAGCACAACAAGCTAACAACCATAGAAAAAAAAAAATAGTAGACTATGCTGACAAATCTTATCTTGAAGGTGAAAGTCTACCTGCTACGGATCTTATGGCACTAAACATCTCAACAATAACTAGTACCCTCATCAAAATTAAGCCTTTGCGGCAATCTCCCGTCCTGCTGAAAGAAATAAACAGACAAGTCAAAGAAATGCTTTAGAACAAATTTATTCAGCCTTCCATGAGCGCTTACGCAGCGGCTATTTTCTGCATGCTAAAAAAGCCGGGACCCCACGGACAAAAAAAATGTAGAGTTGTAATAGACTTTAGGAAACTCAATGAATTAATACCCGACTAAAATCATCCGATACCCAACATGGCGAATATTCTAGACGAAATAGTCGCGTCTAAATATTTTACAATCTTCAATTTTAAATCTAGTAATCACCAAATCAAAATAAGGAAAGAAGACAGACACAAGTTTGCCTTAATGTGTGATCTAGGACTTCTTTACTTTAAAAGATGCCCTTTCAGACTAACAACAAGTACGCCAATATTTTTAGCACTTATAGGTTCTCTTATTTAAAACATTAAAGGAGCAGTTTCTTTCTTTGACGATGTATGTATCCACTTTCCAGAAATCATAGCGACGTCATTTTTTGATCCTATGATGTCGGCTCTTCTTATTATTGCGAAAGAGGCAAATTTAGTCTTGCAGCCAATTAAATGCAAATTTTTTTAACAAGAAATGAGTTTTCTTGGTCCCATAGTTAGTGGAGAAGGGCTTAAATCCGACCCAAAAGAGATAGAAGCAGTTAAAAAACTTCTTCGACCAAAAAAACAAAAAAACATTGAATGATTCTTAGAACTAGTAGGCTACTACCGTAGATGTATAAAAAACTTTGCCAATGTAGCAAAACCCTTAAACACGCTTTTCAAAAAGGGTCAGAAGTTCTCGTGGAATGAAAAAACTCAGACAGCATTAAAAATCCTGATGGATAAAATATAGTCTCCTCCAATTTTAATCAACCCTGGCTTTAGAAGAACGTTTATACTTACAACACATGCTTCGGGCTACGCTAGAATAGGTGTACTCTCACAAAGAGAAATTCGAAAAGATAAGCCCATCGCTTTTATATCCAGCATTTTGTCCAAAAGTAACAGCAACTAATGTACGTTCTGCAAAGAAGCCCTGGCTCTTATATATTGCATCAAGCAATTTAGAGTATACCTGTGCGAAAGAAAATTCATATAAGTGACCAATCATCGACCCCTTGTGTGGCTCAATTTTATGAAAGATCCATGCTCCCAAGTCACACGCTGGTGACTTAAACTTCTTGACTTTCAATTTGATATAATTTACAAACCAGGCGTCCCAAACGTTAACGCAGACGCATTATCTAGAAACTCAATAGGCGCTTACATACTATCACTTACCTACACAAAAGAAGAGAAGTAACAGCTGCCAAATACCGTTTCAGAAGAAACCCAGTGAAATGGCATAATGATTTGCCAAAGAATAAAATAGAATAGAATAGAATATTCAATTTATTGAAACCGTGTGGTAGAACCACGTAAAGCTCTCACAAATATACAATTAAATAAATACTAGATTAAAATATCAATACAATACATATGAAAAATTTCTCATGAGCTAAATTTCAGCTTTATTACTAATGTTTGAAGATTACCAACAAATAAATATTCAATATCATATAATTAAAGAGCATAGGTATCATAAAATAAAATTAATAAAAGGTACAAATTTCTGCAAGATAAAAATAAAATTAATGAGTTTATAAAAATACACGCTCAATTTAAACAATGTTATTAATATTTAGCATCTTTGAGCGTTTTTGAGCCACCTATATACCAATAAAATTATACTTGTGTAAAATTATTTAAAATTAAATGCATTGAAATAGAATTTACATGTTTAAATAGATGAGATAAAAACTAAATTTAATTTGTGCGTTTATATAAGATTTACGTATTAAGTACATGAAGTCATATAAAACTAACCAATTTATATCCAATAATTTAAATATTTTAAATATTTTGTCGCATTTACAGATCTATATCAAAGAATACAAATATATAATCGTGAACCTATCAAGTCAGAGACCAGGTCAATTTGGCAGAGGATTATTAGACTCATATCTCCATTCAGCCAGATCTTGCTCGAATAACTCACCAGCGAGAGACCTTCTAATAGCACCGAAATTCAGTACATTTATATCCTCTGGGTTAAGTGTATTCAAATAAATAATCGNGAATTATTTAAAATTAAACGCATTATAATAGAATTTACATGTTTAAATAGATGAGATGAGAACAAAATTTAATTTGTGCGTTCATATAAGATTTACGTATTAAGTACATGAAGTCATATAAAACTGACCAATTTATATCCAATAATTTAAATATTTTAAATATTTTGTCGCATTTACAGATCTATATCAAAGAATACAAATATATAATCGTGAACCTATCAAGTCAGAGACCAGGTCAATTTGGCAGAGGATTATTAGACTCATATCTCCATTCAGCCAGATCTTGCTCGAATAACTCACCAGCGAGAGACCTTCTAATAGCACCGAAATTCAGTACATTTATATCCTCTGGGTTAAGTGTATTCAAATAAATAATCGACTGATAGACAAACGAACGGCGATACATCTCCGTACGTATGCGAGGGATAAGATAATTTTTCTCAGGAAAACGAGTTGAACAACGCAGAGCCAATCCCTGATTTATAAAGGATACAAGATGGTTATGTAGATAATTAGGGCTATGCTAAGAGGTGACAGAAAAGGCAAGAGAACCAATCATAGAGTCCCGACGACTGGAAACCGACATCCAGTCCAATGCAAGCCGATATGGAGTAACCCACTCCCTACCTCGTATATATGAGCAAATGCGAATCTGACGCAAGCGTTTAGTGCTCTATGTAGGCGAAGACTAGAAGTACAATTAATAGAATGATAAGCCGCAGCCATATAATCAAAATAAGGCAACAAAAGGGATTTAACTTAATGCTTTCTGAGGGGAAACGAGAGAGCTCTACGACAAAATTGAAGTGAATATAAAACTCGAAAAACACGTGCTGAAATATGACGGGCATGTCTATCCCAATTTAGAGAAGACATTAGCCAAAGACCAAGATTTTTCATTTAAGTACTATATTCAAGCTCTACTCCATTAACTCCGACCTTGGGTAGTCTAGACAAATCAAACCGACAAAGAAGGCATGCATGGCCAATAATCATTGCCCTAGTCTTTTGAGCATTCAGACGTAAGCAATTTTCAGCTATCCATTTAGTCACAGGCTCGATATCTAGTTTCAATTTTAAGATAGCATCATCCAAGTCCTCTGGCCAACATTAGATGTAGATTTGAAAATCGTCAGCATAACATATATGTTTACTGAACTTTAACATCTGGTGAAGATCGTTTAGAAATACAGAGAATAGAAGAGGGCCTAAGACACTGCCTTGTGGTTCACGTAACCCTCGTAGTTTGGCAAGAAGTAGCTGGTAAGACACAGTGTCGAAAACCTTAGACATATCAAAAGGGACGAGGATCGTCAGCATGCCTAAGTCCACTGCTCCATGCACGTCCTCAAGGAGAGAAAGAAGTGCAGTTAGTGGTACTGTGCCCCCGGCGAAAACCTGCCTGATTGGGATCTAGAAGCTTGTTTATTTCCATAGACGTGGATAGCTGTTGGTGTTCCAGCATCTCGACAATCATCGATATCTCAGGAAGCTTGGAGATAGGTCTAGTATCAGATGCCGAAGTCATAGATCTGGTTTTAGCGAGTGATGTCACGTATGATTTTTTCCAAGATTCAGAAAAAGAATAATCAGTAAAAGATCTATTTATAAGTAAGGAAATGGGTTCAATCAAAGGGTCAATAACTAGGTTCAGCATCTGAGCCAACTAACCATATGTACCACTAGTTGCAGAATTGACACGGGGTAAGGCACGTCGAATTGCAGTATTAGTAACTAGGTGTGATTTACATATTGGTAATTGTGCCTTTAACAGAATGTCTAAAACTTTATATAAATCCGAATCTTGTAATGATGGAGTGGATTGAGAAAACGATATTTAATGGGCAATCAATTCATTTGGTCTAAAGGAAAGAATAGGTGAGGGCAAGGTCGACCGTGTAAGACCAACTTTTTGAATTAGTGACCAAGTAGACCTAGCATCAGATGCATTTGCAAATTCACGAGATAAATACTTGTTTTTTAAGGAATCCAGTGCGTTCCTCACATCTCGTCGCTTCTGCCGATAATCATCATAATCAACCGGCAACTTAGTGCGGATAGCACGCTTATACGCAGTGTTACGAAGCTTGATAAGATTCCTTACTTCTAATGTTACCCAAGGCTTATTTGATCACTTAACAGTGACCGATCGCAACGGAGATACTTCATGAAATGTAGAAACAACTGCTTTCGAGAACATCTCAGCAATTTGGTGCACACTAGAGCCATCAAAGTCACTCAAAGCAAAAGTGACCACATCAACAGTTTTTGACTTCAGTCCCTCAACATTAATCCTATGAAGGTCGCGGGTGAGGAAAGCCTTCCGCGATGAAGGGGCACCAGACATTTTAATATCTAACATAATGAGGTCATGGCTGGCTATAAAAGGGGAATCCGTTTTTGAATAGGCAATAATAGAAGAATAATCACGGACAAAGAACAGATCTATCCAAGTATGAGAAAAGTAATCTGAATGATAAGTGTGATAAGTTGGGCCGCAATTAACTCGATGAAGTAACTGAAAATTTAAACAACTTTGAAGGTATATTGCATCGTGGTTATTAGATAACATATTTTAATTAAAATCACCTGTAACGATAATCTGTTTATATCTAATAGAAAAAATAGACAAATCGGCAAAAATTCTGAGGGGTAAAGTCCCTTAGGACGGTGCTATAAAACAGCAAATAAAAACCTATGGTTCTGTCGAGATATTTCAGCAATAATATATTCTGGTTTTTTATCAAATAACGGACCGGATGTACATAAGATTTTCACACCGAGAGACTTATGCGTGTAAAAACACACCCCTCCTTCCTCTTTGCCAATCCTATCAAGACGAAAGAAGTTGCGATTTTCCAAGGCGAAGAATGAATCGTCATCATCGGGGTTCAGGAATGTTTCAGTGAGGGCCAAAACATCAAAGTTCTCATCCAGACACCTACATTCTACCTCCTGGAAATGGGTCCTGAGTTGGTTCACATTTATATGGGCGCTTTTGAGTTTATTGTTTGTGTGGTTATGAAAAAGATTTTGATTAGTATTTCTTTGTGCATTTGAAGAGGCAGAAATATGTCAATCTGAAGGGGGTGCACTTTTATAAATTAGCTTCATAACATTAGTTTTGGTAAGAATAGGAAGTAATAGTGATTTTTTTGTCTTTCTTATGTAAACTGTAAGATTTTTTTTGAATTGGAAAGGCATAGTTTATAGACTTATGTATTCTAACCGCTTTACGTCATAATTAATACACTTGAGGTGGCAGATACGGATGCAAATAAATATACAATGCCCCCTTAACGCCCAATACATCACTCACCGCGACCCTAGATAGTCTGCTCGAGTGATATAGTATCTCGTTTCTAACAGCGGGTGATACGAAGCGAGCTATGATATTGCGAGGCTGCAATGGTTAGCCGTTATCGGCACCATTACTTCCACTCAGACCTGTAGTGCTTGAACCTGGCAGGCCAGGACCAGGTAAACTCCTATTATGTGACGGAAGCAAGTATTTATATAATGAGGAACAGCCTATATAATCTAAAATCAATTTAACCACCTCACCATTAGACCCAGCAAAAAAAAGAGGTATAATGGTTATAAGCAGCTTGCCAGAGTCGTACAACAAGGAGCGTTCTTGTAAAATGGCTACATTAGTGGAAAGTCGATCAGTATGCGAGTTAAGAGTGCCCTCTAGAGACTACATACGCCCTATGAGCGAATCAGATAACGTAGCAATCGAAGTATCAACTCTATTTGAATGTTCACGGAACTCCTCTCTCACAGCTGATTGCGCGTTTTGAAAATCTACTAAAAATTTTTCAAGAAAATCGGGTGATGTAATCTGATAATTATTATTGTTATTGTTATTATTATTAGTCCCACTCATATCTGTACAGGAGCTAACAGGCGCGATGGGAACTATGGGCAAATCAACACTAGGGTGCTTACAAGTAGTTATATTATTAGAAAATAAGTCAGATAAGGGTCGCTTGCGAGACTGAAAAAAAGCTGTAGTTTGTGGAATGATTCAAAAACTGTACGGTACACAAGCAGCGGATTGAGGTGAACAGCAGATAAATCTAGTAGAGTCAATAAACCAGCGTGGATCAGAGCATCTACGATGATAAGGTTTTTCGCAACTCGTGCAACGCACACAAAAGCGATTTCCCTTTAAGGTAAACTCCGCACGGCGACAAACAACACACGACTTACGCATAACACTGTTGCCTAACCTGAGTAGTTCACTTACAATAGTAATTAAGGTAGATAAAAACTTAAAGTCTAAAAGGGGTCAATATGAGTAAAAAGAAACAGTTATCAGAATGAGTATAATTATCCGTAAAGTTCAATATACCTAAGAAGTAAGAATCACTATGGAGTATCGATAGTCAAAAGCACAGTATATACAAGAATGAGCACTAAGATAAACACAAGTAATTCAAGCATAACAATAAATTCAGACAAATTTTACTATGTATAATAATCAAACACTTATGAAAACAGTTATAATTTGTGACAAATAATAACGAAGGATTTGTAAGGGATTGCGATATGAGTCAAAAACCAAGGTTATTATAACATACGCACTATAGGTGGCATACTAGATCAATAGACAGATATGATCTTACATACATCTCGACTTATATATAAACACAGAAAGAAATAAAGACTTGATACACAACAAAGAACACAGATAATCGCACGAAGTAAGAGCGAGGATAATTCAGAGCAGGTGAGTATAGTTGAGAAGGGGAAGGAGATAATCCGAGTGAATCAACAAGGCGCGGCCCATACAATGTTATTATCACAAGCAAAGCCGATAAAATTTGAAAATCAAAATTTGAACATAGGTAAACAGAATATTTAATTTTTATTTATAATTTTGAGTGTATGAAAAGCAAATATTAAAAAAGAACTGGAGAATAATTAATGAGTATAATAATAGCAAGAGATAGAAATGGTGGCAGAAAAGAGAAAAATATAGTGTAATGTAGTGAACACGCTATGATGACTGACCAGAAAATTGCCCGTTGAAAAAACCACTCGAACAGTTCCGCAAGTGCTATTCATACGATCCCTGCCAAAGTTGGTCAGAACTGATTGTTGCAGTAACCAAACTCAGATGAAACGATGCTAGTGTCCCGAAGAAGTGATATGGGTTGACACTTCCAATTATCACGCCTCTTCGAATGCAGTGGAAAAACTTTGAAGATGTTCGAGAAGCGTATTTAACAGGCAGACAACAGACTCCCTGGCTCAAATAAAAAGAGAGCCTGTATGATACTCTCTGGTAGCTGGAGCCAACAGGAGTCCTGTGAAGCGCGACTGAGAGAGAGAGAGAGTCGTTTTAGTTGTATACAGCTCACAGTGCTCGACTGCCAAAGCACAGGTATAAGTATCAGCTCCTACTACAAGTAAGCCCTATTAGTTTTAGCTTCCATGAAACAGAAACTCAACAACAATAACATTAAAGACCATGCACCCAGGTCAGCTATTTTCGAGCAAGAACAGACAGTCTTTTCGATAGAAGTAAAGCAAATTGAAGAAAACTCGTGAAGCACCCATCACAAAACTTATGACGCGTGGAATAATAATAATAACAATAATAGCCCATCCAGCGTAATCACACAAAAAAAGTTTTTTTTTTTAATGGAAAAGATCTATATAATAAAGGAAAATTGTAACTTCTTCACCAACATTCTCGGCCAACCATTAAATGATGGAGCACAAAATATTCGTACAATAACCAAATTACCCTGCTTAGAACGATTAACAATCAGCAGACCTTCATTAATTAAACACAACACCAATTTTTACAAAGTTTTACTTATAAAAAGTCAAAACAAAGAAAACAGAACGAACATAACAACAGTGCTCAATAAGTCACTTATAATCTTCAATGAAATATTAACAGAAGAAAATTTATCAATAGTCAATGTCACTAGAACCGCTAAATTAGAAAATATGGAGTTCAAAAAGTATTACAAAAGTTAGAAAAAATAAAAATTTGCCCAGGAATAATACAGCATTCTCTATCATAGGAAAAATATAACATTTTAAAGGAAATGCAGAACTCTGCTATGGAAGGGCGTAAAAATGTTCATATAATTAACAACAAACTAAAACACAAGTATTTTTCAGAACTTTAGAGGGAAGACATCCAATCATACATACAAAAATGCTTCGAATGTCAAGTAAAAAAACTAGTACGTATTAAAAGCAAACAAAAATTTATCATCACTGACACACCTACCAAACCTTTTGCTAAACTTGCTCTAGACATAGTGAGTCAGTTATCAGCAACTCAACAAAAAAACGAGTATATTCGAACGATGCAGTGCTTATTCTCAAAATACGCTATAGCAGTTCTATTACAAGATCAAACTGCTATATCAATAGCAGACGCTTTTATTAATAAATTCATTTGTATGTACGAAGCTTCAGCAGCTATACAAACGGATGAGGGCACTAACTTTCTAAGGAAATTAATTTAGAGCGTAACTAGTTAATTCAGAATCAAGCTATTTAGAACAACAGCATTCCACCCCCAAACAAACAGTTCCCTTGAAAGATCACATTACACCCTTCCTGTATACCTTAAAATATTTAATATAAGAAAACAACTGTGGGGTAAATGGGTAAAATTGGTGACATTTAACTTTAATTCTAATAAACATGAAAACACACAGCACACACCTTTTGAATTAGTTTTTAGAAAAATAGCACGGCTCCCTAGTAGCGAGCCATTTAAAGCAGCCATTTATGATTTATTACCCACATACTTACAATACATGACAGATCTAGTCACTTAAATAAACACCCTTCATGGAATTACTCAAAAGAAATTAATTGTGGCTAAAAACAGAGAAAACAGATATACGATAAAGAATCAAAATCTAAATTAGTTAAAATAGGAGACAACTTTTGGCTCCTACAGGGCCCTAAGGGTCATAAATGTAACGATCAGTATTCAGGACCTTACTTAGTGCTTGACACATATAAAAACGGAGACGTAAAAATAAATATCAACGAAGCACACAGAAAAATAGTTCACAGCAACCGCTTACGCTACTTCTACGTTTCTCAGAACCCCTTAATAAATAAACATAAAAAAAGAAAAAACATGCACACATACTCACACATGCATGTGCCATCTAAAAATAAGTATACCTTTTTTTCTTGCTAAAACGCTTGTGTGTGTTGCTGTTGACATTTTTGTTTGATGAGCCATAAAGACCACACTAAAGCATGAGTCAATAATATGAACCACGAAAAACAAATAAAAAATAATTTATTTTACAGATAAAGATAATCCTTTGGCTGTTCATCTTTTACTAAACTGTTAACCAAGCCACATTAATCATTGGATATGACTGTGGCCAATCTTTCGCTAATCTGACAACTTTCTCTTTAGTCAATATAGAAGAATGCGAAATTCCTGAGCTGGTCATAAATGTAACTAGAGTACACGTGTCGCTTATCCAATTAAACGACTACGCTTCGACACGTGTCATTTATCGCAAAATCAAGCTTAAGAGAACAATATCACATTGTGGCATGTGGTCGAATAGTTCAGTAATAAGACACTGGGAAATGGAATACCTTAGAGAAATAACACGAGATAAATGTAATAAAATGCATTCACACAGAAATGTTACTCTGTATGACAACATAATACAAGACATTTCTATCAACAATACGAAAAGCTTTTTCGTAAAATTAACAGCCTTCATAGGCCTTAACGGCACCTATGGAAGCACAGGATCATATACACACATATACGGAGAATATGAAAAAGTATTGGTACAGGATTACGAATTACGCCACTATTACTTAATAAGAGCGTTACAATGCCATAGATTTCGACAACATTAAAATAAGATTCAAATTTAGAACGTCATGTATTTTTGCAGAGGATCACTGTATTGACAACGTTTACGGATACGCATTTTAGAACGTAATCACTATTGACTCATGTGACCATAATAGATACGCAAATTTTTTTACAATACCCTACAACTCATAAGCCCCGAGTTTTATCTTTAGTCATCCATACTAAAAACGCAGAAACACAAGTTTAAAAAAAAACCTTTGTTTAACATAAAAGAAGAAATAAATAAATCTGTTAATCAAGTTTAAAAAACAAAGTTTTCTCTACCATTTAATCAATATAAATGACAAAATAATTTGGAAAAAACAACGTACAAACGAATTAACAAATAATTACTCTCATAGAAATGACGGTGTCTTACAGTTATATATTACAGTGGGTGAAACAGCACAACGCAACTGCCCAGAGATAACAAACACACCCCAGAAGCATAAAAAACTAGCAAAAACTCGTTTTATAAAAAGGCTTAAAGCCCCAGTAGGTTGCTCCATGTGTCCACTCGCGTACTACGCAACTCTCAAAGAGGTCCGCCAATACGCTAAACAAGTTGACAATCACTTAGAAGATCCTTAAAATCAAAAATTGTAGCAACACTTAGAGATCGCTATGTTATTTATAAAAAAAAAAAAAAAAAAAAAAATTAATTTCCCTTTTACTACTCAGAACATCATTATTTCATTTTTAGATATTAGAAATGTTCTTCAGTTATATTATAGTTCTAATTATGACAACGACGAGTGCCAAGGTAATACCTGAATTTCATTAATCAAACTTAAACCCAGGAATCGCTATTGAACAAATACTAGGAATGATGATAATAAGCAAATTTTGGTCCATAGTGTCTCACATAGAAATTAACATCTAAGAGAAGCTCATTATGACCTCACCGACATTTTAACTAGTCTGAACACTACCTTTCTGGAAAGAAACAGCCACAATGACATTTTGTCTTACACAATAGAATAATTAGCAATCAAAATTCCATAACTAGGAAACCTTAATTATGTATTTTATAGATTATTAACATCGTACAAAGTTAACAATGCCACGACTCATTCCGAAGAAATCAAAATTTTCAAAAAAATGTATGGCACCCTGCAGAAAACCATTTCATGAAGCAAAAAATCCACTTATTACATAGACAATAAAAGGAATTGAAAGAAAAAACAGCTACAAAGCGACTAACAAACTTACAGGCAAATCTTACTGAATTAAAAAAGGGCGCCCGCACACCCACTACGGCACAAGTGCAAGCAGACGTCTTGTTACTTGAAACCTATCACATCTTCGTCATCTTTAAAAATCTTATAGAAAGTATTTCTAACTCAATGCAGCAAAACAAGTTTGTATGTTTAATAAGACTAATGCAGTATGTTGGTTATTTTATAAACACCATTTCTCAATAATTAATGCCAATTCCAATCGAAGCAATAAGTAATCAATCTTTGTATAAATACAGTCAACTTTGATTTTAGGTAATCAATAGCGAAATTATAATACAAATAATATTTCTGCTTGTACAAATGATGACTTTCAAACTATACAAATGCATATCATGGCCAGTATTTCAACACTTAAATAGTTACAATAGATCTGTCGCAGCTTGCATAATACCCACAGCGGATTATTAAGGGCTAACAGATAGAGACCGTGAATATTATTTTATTGAACAGTCAGAGGTAAAAAAATGTCCTTTCATTGACGTTTACTAATGCCAATCACTATCAAGTGACATAAAACCGAACTTTTGCGAAATAAGAATATTCCATAAGCTAAAAAATATGGATCTTTACAGATGTAATATGCAAGTATTTAACGCTAGGCCCTCTTATATCGTAAAAACATACAAATCTTCTCGAAATATGGTTTGGGAAAAAAAGGACATGAAATGTTGAATTAATTAGGAATGTGCATTGAATATGCAGCATTTTCATAAAATTATATAAGGAGGGCAAGGGAACGTGGTTATGATCCTACTTACGACTGTATATAAGTACTACTGGGACCTTCCCGTGCTTACTACGCTTGATTATCCCATGTGTGCAACCATAGGTTAGTCTTTTATAATGACGTAATAATACTTTTCTGAGCGCTTGTATGAAGTCTGTTTTAAATTTCCTTACAAATTCCTAACAAGCCCTTATTATAGTTATTGATAAAAGTTTACCTTTATCATTACTTTTAAATAATTTTAATGGCTACTCAAATATTACATGAATATAAGTTGCAATAATTTCTAATGAAAACTTTTTTTAAAACATTAATTTGTTTATATTTGTTTTCTTTGTATCTTTTTCTTATTTCCGTGCAACAAACACGTTGATGTATTTTTCTTTAAGTAGTATCCTTTGTAGGCCTTATGTAGAGTGTAATATAGATGTAAGGAGGTTCTTACAAGGTCCCCAGAAAGGATTGATAATAACATAAACAAAAGTTGATAACTGTACGATAAAGGCATGATAAGGATTCATTAGTACTTTGGAACATACTTTGTCAGCCATTAAAGATGCATTGTTAAGATCCTTCTAAAAACAAACTGACAATTACACACAGGAGGTCAGTAAGCTTAGCATGTGAGGGGAGGACTAATAAAAGAGTCGTGAGCTAAGCTTTAAAATGTCTAAATAAGTGCGTGGGTGTTATGACTCTCTCTCGACCAATGCAAATTTAGAAGGCTATTTAGTAGACTTTAGCCATTTAAAAAAATGTTTAATGTTAAATTTTGTTGTAAATTATTTGTAAAACAGTTAATTACGTTGGGTCTCAAGGTCAGTAGCACATTGGAGAAAAAGACTGATTTCACACAAAATTAATAAGGAAATAATTGACGTAAATAGAAGGCCTGGAGCTATATTTTCCAATACTAGACTACTGAGCCTTTTTATTAAAAATTTCTTATTAAAAGGAAAATATCTCACTTCTTATGATTATTTATGACCATCAAAAAATTCTTGTTTCAACGCATGTTAATCATTCGTAGGTTATATCTTAATTTTGGAACACCTATTATGATTCGGACATAGATAAGTAAGTATAAAAAAAACATTATCAAAAAATACAAATTTATTATTGTCAAGCACTAAGATAATTAAGGTTAGATGTTAGTTTATAGATTTTTAAAAAATAATATTTTCAGCTAGAAAAGTGCTAAAATATCACTTAATTTCCGGAAAAGACGATAGAAGTTTACTAATGGTAATGCGTCAGTGTCTGAAAGATGCTCTTGTATAGTTGTATAAAGTAGTAGGGTTTGCTAAATATATGAAACACTAGCGTAAATCAGTCGTCATAGAGTACTCAAATTAGTAACAACTCGATCGGGTGCTACCCAAGAGGCGTCTCTAAGGCTATAGTATTGCTGTAACGCTTTCATATATGCCCTACAAAGACAAAGTTATCATTCCAGCAGCAAGTGCTGCTAAACTAAAGTTAACTGCCAAAGCATCGTTAATCCACGGTTTGTCAAGAAAATGGCTTGAAATGGCAGGTAGAGATTAGATGTGCTGCCGAAAATGACTGAAAATCCTTACTTAAAGTAACAAGTAAAGTGTGTTATCTAAGAACCCTCGTCGCTATGAATACAAAGGTACACAAATTCTCGGTGAATTGAAACTAGTGCGTGATTAACCTTATGAGAAAATTAGTGCTCAAACAATAATCAACATTTTTAAAGACAGTTTGAATCCAGTTCCACTATCATAATTTATAACAAGAAAGTAAAAACTATCAAGTCATATAACGAACTTAAAAATAATATTTACATTAGCTTATATAACGCCATACAGACGATATTATTAACCAGAAGACAGCTCATTTGATTTGCATAAAATTTGGGCAATGAATGTTATTAAAATTCAGTCACATAAAAGTTTCTTTTGTATTATTTCAGTAAATCGTAACAATTAAAGTCAAGATGCTACTTGAACTACTGCTTATTTTCTCTACATACGGCAGATAAAAAGATTCAAACAGTCCACTAGAGTATTATATGATAGATTTTATGAGACCTTTGTTAAATGGTACAAGGTCCTTTGAACCAGATATAAGAGAGAGAGAGAACGTGAGAGAGAGAGAGAGAGAGAAACGTGTTAATGCGAGCAAGTGCTTCTTAAGGCACGAGACGTTGGTGTTAATTATTTTGATTTAGCCACACGATTTGTTTCGTTGTACAAGTAAGCAACGTAGAGCCCGTAAGGTCAAAGGAAGATCCTTTACCTTGCTTATTTCAAGGAATAACAGTATTTCATGTCGAAGAATTATGATTGTGTGAGAATTATTAGAAGTCTTTACTGCAGAAATAGCTACACTGATGAAATAGTGCCGCTCGAGTATAAGTGTTATGTATAGTTACGTAGTAAGGCCAAGCTTATTAGAGACTTTGTTTTAATTAAATAAGGTTTTGTTTGAAAAAAATTAGGCCTATCGAACTATTTTGGAAATCAAGTGAATCAAGATATTGCACATAAAATTTAAATTTATTTAATAGGGAAACTTGTTTATAAACTCATTAAGGCTTTCAGTAATTACAGAACGTTTTACTTAAAGAGTCAATTGGATAACGAAGTACAGGGAAAATCCTAGTTAGGTAAAAATAAATTTTTTCTGTGAAGCCCAAAGTGCTCTACACCCGTTAATTGCCAACGCAATTGTTAATTTCAAGAAATTGTGTTGTGATAAAATAATGAAGGGACAAGTCAAAGCCAATCTAGAACGGTTAGAAGAGAGACACGCTAAATTGAAAAAAAACCATGAGACAATGTTTAAGTTGCCAGATTTTGACCCCAAGGCCGATTATTTTGCTGACAACGTGTTTGAAAGAGTCTGTGACGGTTATTTTTCTGTTTGAGGTAAATTTCTTAATTATCTGGAATCGCTTAAGACCCACGTGCTAGATGAGTCCATCGCCAATCACTTTTCTTTGAATCCAACATTCGTTGTGACTTCCTTTTTAAACTTGGGTAAGTCGATCTTTCCCCATTTTTCAGAGGGTTATCCCAATGTGAACATTTTAAGGATCTTTTTTGTTTACTCATTCGCTGACGCAATGATTTAAAGGTCGTGCTCAAATTTCACCATCGACGGTCACATTTGAATAAAGAGGCTGCTAGTCTTATTAAGAGCTTAGCGATCACTGTTGGAAACTATGAGATAGCGTGGGATATTTTAGTTTAGAACTACGGTAGTAATCGCCAGCGGGTTGATAACTATATGCAGTTGATGATCTCATGCACGGTTATTCAAGATGATTCTTTAATCAAATTAGGAAGATTAACTACTGAGCTAATAGCTTCCTTGAAATCTTAAGACACGATAAATCAAAATATGGGAGACTGCGATCTTTTTATAGCTTTAGTCACTAGCAAGTTCGATAGTAACACCTGGGAAGATTTGTAGAGACACTTGGGCTCTGACTCACAGCCCCCATTGCTCGAACAGTTAAGAGAATTCTTATTAAACCAGGCTTTGCTGCTAAAAGGCCTAAGAGACACACTACTGAACGAAAAGTCAGTTTCCTCACAGTTAGGTGCGTGTCGAGGTCTGGCTTCTCACGCCTTAAACTCTAACGCTACATCGTGCATAGCATGCAACGACGCTTATTATTCCCCTTTTTGCGCCAACATTTAAATCTAAAGAGCTTTTGGCGTGTAAAGATTTAGTATATAAGAAGAAATTCTATCTAAATTTCTTATGAAATCGTTTTGTCAAGGAGTTTGAGTCAGAAAATCGATATAGAAAATGCCAAGGGAAACACCACACTTTTCGTCACCAGGAGAAGCCTATAAAGAAAGCTACAACAAACCAAGTAAACTTAGAAGAAAAAATGGACTTTAAAAACAATAACATAGTACCAGTTAATAGTATACAATAGACCGGCTAGACTTCAGATTTGAAAGTGTTGCTTTGCTCTTTGAGAGTCAAGGTCACGGCTGGGACGAGAGGAGAATATTTAGTAAGAGCTCTGATCGATCAGGGGTCGCGATGTCGAATAATTTTTCAGGCATTGTGTGACCTAAAAAAAACAAGACTAAAGTTCTATTGGTTGGCCCAGGAGAAGTTGTTCTTTCATGGCCACGTCCATCAATTGAACTTTAGGCCAAGCCGTATTTTTGCTAAAACTTAGTGATTGCTGTCGAAGATCTCGTTCTCTCATGTATTCTTACATCAACTTTGCACTAGTTTTTTCATAGTTATCTTTAACATCTAAAAAACCTTTGACTAGCTTAACGACACTGTCAGCACGAGGACAGATTCAACCTAATTCTGGGAGCGGCCGTTCACGTTCAGATCGTGTTGGGAGAAATAAGAAAGGGTGAGCCGGAGAAGCCAATCGCTATAAAAAGCAACCTTGGAGGACTATTGTCAGGTCCTATAACTCTCGGTTCAAGTAATGAGAGTTCTCATCAGATTTCTATTAATTGTGTGATTCTATCCGACATGTCAGATCTCCTGCAGAGATTCTGGGAACTCGAAGAGCTCCTGAATCGCTTAAGAAAAAAGGCTGTAAGAAATTCTTTGTAAAAAAATATAAAAAGTTACCACTGACGGAGTACGTTCATCCTAAAATCAATCCATCAGTTCTTAAACCTCACCCAGTTAAAAACCATGCTTCTGTTGAGGCCATATTCTTAAGCTTGAAGATACGATTGAAGGGAAATATGAAGCTTAAGGAAGCTTACATGAATTTAATACAAAAGCACATTGACCTTTAACGGATAATCGAACTACATTAAGCTACAAGAGAAAATTATTGCACTCTCCCACATAACGGCGTAAATCAGGAGCAGGGTTCAACTACCTAACTTTGACTTGTGTTTGATGAATCAGCTGAAGTGATGCACTTTATGTCATTAAATAGCATATTACACTTAGAATCTAATCTACTACCGTGCCTCTTCGATCTTCTTGTTAGCTGGAGAAAATACGAGATAGCCTTCACCGAGGACATTAAAAAAATGTTTAGGCAAATCCTTGTTAATGAAGCTGACCAGCAAAATCAGTCTATTGTGAGGTGTTTTGACTGTAGTGATCCATTAAGTTGTACAAACATACAGTTCATATGGGTAAGCTTGCTCTACTTTTTTGGCTACCAGAGTTATCAAATAGTTGGCTATGGATGGTCAAGAGTAATACCCAATTAAATTGACCATTTTAAAATGAGAAGTATACATAGATGATGTGTTATCCGGTGCTTATGGCAAGTTAAAGGATAAAATCCACAAGTTACAGGGTCCAACAGAAAAGGTTATTTTCTGTTGCGTAAGTAAACGTCTCGTCAACAAGGACTGCTGAAAGTTATTGACTCAGAGCAAATTGTCACTGTTTGATATTTGTACGAATCTGATAGATTCGTTAGAAAGGAAATCGGTAGAGTAGTGTTTAACTGAGGAAGAAGCACTTAAATATAAATCAGCACTTTATTGCTAATCAGTCACTAATCTAAACTTAATAACACTGAATACCTTTTAAACTTCTTTCTCATTGTAAATCAGTTTCAATAAACTTTAAATTATTACAATGATTAATGCACGTTCTAAGTGTACAGAGAATAAAGGTAAAGTGGCTCGACCAGTTGAGTTAGATACTTACAATACTTGTCTCTGTCACTACGTATTATACTAGTACTGAGAGCTTGACGATTGGAGGCAGACTGAATACTGACGCCAGGCTTTCTTGCAGTGAGCTGCTGCTCACTTAAAATTAAAAAGCCTGATTAGATGCTGAAATACAATGTGTTGCTTTAGGGTTGGCTTATAACTTCTCGTAATTAACCATACGTGGGATAATTTAAATTTAACTAAGCAGAAGAGCATAAGCTTTAAGAAATTTTCCCTGCCCCTGATTCAACGAGGCTAAGGCAATAGAATAAATCTATAAAGAAAAGTGTAAACAAAGAATGATAAATCTACTAATAGAGCTAAATACAGGATAGAGTAAGGTTTTTCATGAACCTTTTTCTAACTATTGGTTTGTGCATAACAAAATTAACTTAGCAATTGATCTTGATGAAACTGTATTAGCATAAACAACTTGAACTACTCTGACTATAGAATCTTTGCAAAGCATTATATTAACAACTCTAGGTAGAGGCCAAAGGCTAAGTGGGGAATTTATTGACTTAAAGATAACCAGATTGCCCACTTAAAGAGACCTCTGAGGCTTACACCACTTAGATCGTGTTTATAAATTAGTCAAATAATTATACAATCACCAACGCCAAAAAATTTGAACTAATCGAGGAATAAGCTTCCAACGTTGTACTAAGGAAATTTCAGTCTCTGAATAACTACTCTCAGGTAAGATAAAAATAGATTTTAAGTTAATTAGATGAGCCAGAGTCAATGGTTTAAGGTAAGATGGGTCCTCACTTGTGCTCCTTTTCCAAACTTTACAATAGTGAAAAGCAGCTAGAGAATCAAAGTGCCAATGTGTCTTTAAATTTAGTAACTTTTTAGCCACCGTAAGAGGTTTGCAAAGCTCAGTCTATCTTCGACGAAGTTCAGAATCTGTTCTAACGAAATAAGATTCTCTATCACTATGTAAGTCAGAGCAGTGACCCCATTGAGCCATAAACCGTTGAAAGGCTGCAATAAAACCCTTAGTATTATAATGCTCTACGATTTTTTAATAAAAAGATCTAGTGCTCATACATATAAATATAACTACTTAACCTTGAGAGGTGCCCCTTTCTCTTGATTGAGATAGTCTGACGGGAAAAGGGCCCACGTAGTCAACTCCAGTTTTTTGTAAGGCAGGAGCAGGTTGAACGTGACCACTAGGTAAGTCTACAACGATTAAAGTCAATGGAGGGAGGGCTGAGTGGCATTTACAAGTCACACTTGGTACTAACTGAACGAACACTCTGGCGATCTCGGGTGATTAAAAGTGTAAGACATGTAGTCAGAGTGAGTTAAGGACCTCCATATAGTGTGAGTAAGTGAGCCTGTTCTATGATTAAGCGTGTGAAGTGATCATAAAAATCTATTAATAATGAGTGTTTAGTTTGGAACTCTAAAAGACAGTTAACCAGACAACCTCCGACTCTTACTATATTATCAACAGCAAAGGGCTTGAGGAGGCATATTGGACACTTGGGAGGTAATATTCCTAATTTACAATCACTGGTAGACTCGGTAAGCAAAGCAGAACTTGCCACTTAAACTCTTTGGTTTAAAATTACTGTCGAAGTTAGTATTTCCAATAACGGTTTAAAATGCATTCTTTGATGTAAGTATCCCATAACTGGAATTTGTTGCTGATAGATTTAAAAATGGTAACTGCATCCCCTTAGAAATAATACGACAATACAAATTATAAAAGAATCTGAGGCAATAGATCGTTACGCTCAAGAGCTTTCTTAGAGTTGAGTATCTGTAATAAAGTTTCCATGTTTCTTGTGCTAGATTTTAGTGGTGGCTCGCGAGTCTAATTTGCACTTCTTGTGGGTTGTAGGACGTATCTGAGTCAAGTATTGGATATGGTGGTTCAAGTAACTGAAAAACTTCAGGACCCTATATCCACGACGAGTTCTTGACGAGTTAAGATGGTTAAGCACCTTTGGAGGCCACATCAGCTGAATTTAATTTATCTGAGATATAGTGCCAAATAGCTGTTGGTACAAGCTGATGGATATCGCTACAGCGATTCGCAACGAAGATGGTCCATCTAGAGAAGTGGGATCTGAGCCAGGATAAGACATCTTTGGAATCAGACCACAAATGTAAGGCATTAACACGTTGATCGATACCATTAGTAAAATGGTCAGCAAGCTTGGACAGAAGGTCGGTTGGGCTGAGCTTAAGTTTGGGAATACTCAAAGTCTTAATAGGGGCTACCTTGGTTTTTAACAGCTGAAGAATTACGTAAATCTCACTTACATAAACTACTTGAGTATATATTACTACCGCAGAAGCGGATTTAGAAGCATCTGCAAAACCATACAACCCTGCCAACTATACTCCGGGAAAAAAAGAATTCCAGCAAGGAATTCTCCAGTTAAGTAATTCAACAATCTCAAATAACCATAAGGTTCAAGAGCTTAGCGTATCTTTAGGAATTGAAGAATCGCAGCTTATTTTTAACAACCATGAAGATTGTAACAGGATCTTAACATTATCTATAACTAGGGCAAGCCAACCTAATGGATCATACAAACAAGCAATATAAGAACGGATAGATCTCTTGGACCGAATTTCTTGCGTCATGTGTTGACGAGCAACTCGATAACAAAACACATCTTCTTACGGGAGCCATACTTAACACAAAATCTGATCAGAAGAAACAGTCTCTTTTAGAGAAACTAACGATGTGCGGCTAATTTTATTAGGTGAGAGATCCTTTAAGAGTGTAGAATTGTAAGCAGACTATTTATGCAAAAAAAAATCTCCTAGAACAAGACTTCTAAAAGGAATTTCTTTCTTAGAATCGTAACCTTACTGTTTAATGACTTGAGAGGCTGGAAATGGGGAGCACGCTAATCTATAAGGAACATTTGTCAAGGAATAAGTGTGCATAAGAACACTAGGTTTGAACCTCCAAAGTATACACTGATACCGTCGATCATCTTCATGCAACCAGATTTAACGAAACATCTTCTCGATGTCCGTCGAAAATACAAACTGATAGTTCCTCTAATTAATGATGAGATCTACAAGACTAGGCAATTGGTCATGACTTACATAAAGAAGATTATTCAGAGAGGTTCTAAAACGAATTTTGGCAGAGCCATGAAACACTGCTCGCAACTTGGTAAAAAAACTAGCTTGTTTAAATACACCATGGTAGGACAAGAACCAATACTTATTAACTTGCTTATTATCCAATTTACAGATGTGACTAGGTTAAGATATTCTTGTAAAAAATCGACGAATGAATAAAAAAAAAAAAAAAAAGATTAGCTTGAAACTTTCAATCAAGGGTCTTCATCATGTTCATTGATAAAGTCCTAGAATTCTCACGATCTTTAAAAAAGGCAGAAGGATCGAATTCAAACGGTAGTCAAACCACACAACGTCCTGACTCATCTCGGGAGTAAGTAGTTTGAAATCGATGTTTACAAGCTAAATCCTCTAGAGTTATATCAGTTTTAGTGTTACAAGGTAGTTACCTTCTTAATTTCCCAAAATCGTTGTCATAAAGGAATAAATTATCACTTTTTAGTACAATGCAAAGACACTGGCTTTCCAAATGGGTTACTATTTAAACTTATAGCTCCTAAAACTATTCAACCAAGATGAGTGCAAGTGCCGATGGGTTCTTTAGGAGTACCCTTACGCACTTCACCTTCCACTATTCTAGCACGGACATTAGCTCCAATTATGATACCGATCTTATAAGTGGTAGTGAATAAGGAATCTGCCATCTCTAGCTCTTCTAGGTGTGGCAACTTAGCTTTAAATTAATTGGCAGGAGGTTGATAAGACTAAACTCGGGGTAGCACCTTAGCTTCAACTGAGAGCTTGGAGAGGAATGGAAATCTGGGTCTTACTTTAAAATCAACTATATACCCTTCTCTATTCATACTAAGGAGTTTTTAGTACCACTGATAGGTATGCTACTCTTTCAAAAATTAAACTTTAGTAGAAAACTTAGAGATTCTGAGATAATTAAACACTGAGAACGTTGGTCAATGAGATCTCTAACGAAAATCTTGATACAAGTTGGTCCAATCACTAAAACTCTAACGGTTGCTAGTAGAAGGCCAGATCCTCGCTGAATAGGGTATCTTACGTAATGTGAAATAACTTTATAATTAAAAGATTTAAAATAAGTTGCCTTATTGTCAGTATCTTCAAAATCATGACAGAAAGTCGTCTTTGAGGTATATAAAAGGGTATGATATCAACCTTTGCAAGCCAAACAACTAAATTTCGATTCACAATTCCTTATTTGATAAAACAATTGAAACACAATTTTTTCTTGACAACTAAAGCTTTCCTGGATTCTACTGTACGAGTTTTATTACGATCAGATTTATTCAGAGGAGGATAACTACCGCAAACAAGGCAACTAATTAGAACTTTGACTGACGTATTACTCTGAGCTGAGAATTTATCAAGATTGTCTTCCTCCCCTAGGTTAGATTGATGAAAGACTTGTGTAAGTTGTTTAGAACCAGCCTTATTTTATTGCAGTTTTGAGATGGTATTAAAAATTTAACAAGCTTCTAAGGTAATAACTTGTAAAGAGAGGAATGATTTTAATTATACTTAGGTGAGTGGTTGAATCAGTACTACCTAGAAATTTTTGCCAATCTTTATTAGTCCCTACGTTAAATTTGCTAACAATGATAGCTATGAAGAGATCTCCTGACCCTAAATCCTGACCTAAAGCTTGAAGCAAATCGATAGGATCTAACATCTCCTTTGTCAGACATCTCAACTCACCAGCAAACTCAGATCTCATTAATTAACATGTTAACATGCTCTGGAGGTAACAATTGACAATACGGTGGTGGCTATTGTAATAGCTTACTATTGCTTGCCAAGCTACACTGTATTGCTTTTTGGTTAAAGGTTTATACTTAATAACATCTAAAGCTTTAGCACAAGGATAAGTACGTAGTTGGTGAAACCTCATAACATCGTCTATATCAGTCTTACGGTGTACTAAATATCTGAAGATATCTTGGAATTCCTCCTAATCCAAGTACTATCCTAAAAACTTTGGAAGTTTGATACGTAAAAGATATAAGCTGCTGGAGGGTTAACCTACGAGATTCGGAGGATCTCTATTATCCATAGGAAGATTAGTAGGTAGATTCCTAATAGACTCAACGAAATCACCTTTAACTAAATAATATTGATCCTTAATTTTTTTATATAACTCTGTTGTAAAATATAAGTGTTTCTTATCCAGATAAAATGTAGGCTTTGCACAAGCCATACGTAGGATACTTATACTTTTAATGTCCCTTAATATAACAGCAGTAGCTGTCTTCATGGGTAATAGTGTGCGTCAAGGCTCACTTAACCGTTAGCAGTAGTAACAGCAATACTCTCGTTGTGCGTGCATACTACGACTCTCACGATCTGCCACAGCAACGGCAAAATAATGCTGTCTCTTGGTGTGTATACAAGTGTGCATGTCAAGCTCTCTCTCGATCAGCAAGAGCCCAGCAATTGCGTTGACGCTGAGTGTATGAGGATAAATCGTTCGCGTAAAGTTGATGCGATTCCTTTAAATAAGCAAGACGTTTAGTCTTGACTCACCACTACACTATAACAAGACTAGCTCCTAGCTCATCTTGGCGCCTGTCTGATCATTCAGCTTGGCAGGGCCTCTCAAGATGACTGCTCTGGTAGACGTCACATGCTTAATGGAGAGCCACGCGGTCTCATTCTCACTTCTCGTTTTGCGAGTCCCTGTTT
This sequence comes from Copidosoma floridanum, assembly GCF_000648655.2. Next base: position 568,973 of record NW_019384196.1, read on the forward strand.
GATCGTCAGATTTTTGATACTTGTACGAATCTGATGGATTCGAGATGACTAAAATTGGCGAAGTAGTGTTAAATTGAGAAAAAAATACTTTATTACAAATCAGTACTTTATTGCTAATCAATTACTTATCTAAACTAAATAATACACAACACCTTTTTAATTCCTTTTTAATCGCAAATCAGTTACAATAAACTTAAAATTATAACAATAATCAATGTACGTAACGAGTGTACAAACTAAGTTGGTGCAGTGGCTCTACAAGTAAAGTTACATACTTACTGTACTTGTATATGTCACTACACTTAATACTAGTGCTGAGAGTTTAACGATCAGAGGTGGACTGACTACTGACGTATTGCTCTGTCGCAGTTAGCCGCTACTCACTTGACATTACACATCGTAATTGGACGCCGAAATACAATGTTACGCTATGGGATTGGCACATAATCACTCGTAATTAACCATATGCAGTATGATTAGAATTTAATCCAGCAGAAGACTTATAAACTCTAAACAGCCACCAAGAAAACTATCTTGGACGATCAGAGTGAATCCATGATAGTTTTGGACTTGGCTGAGACCTTGAGAACAATTGTTTTAATTTTAAAATTATACTGGTGCCATTGCCTGCTATATGAATGAAAGATCGATTATGCCCCAACTGGCTCAACTGTTTAATCCATTGGTATGGCTCTCCCCCGTAGTAACTACCACCACAGTTGTTCTTCAATTACTTTGACTACTGCAGATTGAATGAGACACACTGCTTGCTACATCACACAGGATACGTTGGTTAACCTAGCTGCCCAACATTAACCTCTTAAAAATTCTAAGATGGAATTAATTTTTTTTTAAATTGAACACCTTAGATCTTCATGAATATTCTGACTCCTCTAAGCAAGTTTATACTGCTGTCTTATATCTTTGAGTAGTAAAAGAGGGCCAAGTTTTGTCACATTGCGGTTAGCTAAAACCAAGGTTGCGCTGATAAAGACGCTTAGCATTCCAAGGCTCGAACTATGTGCTGCGCATTTGCTGGCTTAAGTCACTCACCATTTTTATTACGGAATTCAAACCAATGACAGAGGGTATACATCTTTGGACTGACTCGAAAGATGTACTGTATTGGCTAAGAGCTGTATCATCTAAGTAGCCAGTATTTATTGCTAATCGTTGTACAGATGTACTCGACATTGTGCCGATGAATAAGTGATATTACGTCCTATAAGGGTTATGGTTATATGTAGATACATTTATTATATAATATGGTATACCATTTCAATAAAGTTCTTTTACGTGACGTCATATGTTAATGTATAGTAAATATTTAGAGATTTACCTTTGAGAGGGATAAAAGACAAGGAGGACTCATAAGTACAAAATTAAGTTTGTGTTGCCCCCAAAACGTATTATGAGATATTTCAGTGGGAGTGTGTAGAAACGCAGTCAGATTCTCAATGCCCCTGACTCGTGATAGACTACATCCCAAGGTCTTGTTCCGGGATCGCTCCAATGTGTACTGCCCTGGAGATCCTCTGGTTCAGCAGCTTACTTATCTAAAAGATAGCTCCGATTCACATTGCCCTATAGATTCACGCTTAACCCGAAGAACACCAGAGAGAAGTCATTGATAAACGGGGAAAGCTATGAGGCTGTAGTAGTAAAATATGTGTAAGTATGATTTTGCTATTCATTGCAATACATTGACTTACAACACTGCTTTGAAGAGCAAACACCCCTCGTCAAATCACCAGACTCGTTGCTGATGGCAAAGTGATTAACATGGGCTGGCATGGGCCCTTCATACTCTCCTGAGAAGTGGCATCGGCAGCTTTAATTAGGCAGCTCGAATAGAATAGTTGCAAGCTATAGTATGAAGTGTATTTTCATATCATACGTTTGATTATTAAGTCACTCTTACATTACTTAATGGCGCGAATATTTGTATTCACGATAGCCTCAGTTTATTAGTATGTTTAAATATTTCAAATGAGATATTAATTAAAAATGTACTTGTAACCTCACAGTCCCTGGCAAAGAGAACCCAATGGACGTTGTTTTGCGTAAAATTTTTCCGAGCAAAGTGAAATAGATGGACAAGTGGTATAATGGACTAAAGCTCCTGAATCTTTCTGCTCCTCAGTATCCCGTCTTCTTTGAGGAAATGAAGAAAGTGGTGACTATCCAAATCGTGACTATCCATCCAGCTAGGTAGAGCTTAATTTGAAAATTCTATGATCTCTTTAAGCCGCTCAGAGTTACATCTTACTACCTTCGATTTGTGTATAAGCTTAACTCCTGACTCAAGAGAAGATTGGACCTCGCACCCACGACAGTTTCAAGGTCATTTCCCTTTTTATCTTTGGAGGTGTTTAACAGTGTTCAGCAACTTATATTGTTGTCATCTTAAATTCATCAAGCTGAATGGTACTGAATCTACTTCCATTAACAGTTGTATTTTACAAAGGATACTGAGGTTCTGAAGAGCAACAAAAATATTTCTGTAGAACAACAGCTTTCTCTGCCTAGAGAGAGTTGACTAACGAAATTAGCTCCTTTTTTCGGTAAGGATTTAATCAGAGTCGATGGCTGCTTACAACATTTGACTCTGAATTACGATACACTTCATTCTTTGGTTTTGGCTGTTTATAATCAATTTACTTTCCTCGTGATTAGATTCACCCATTTAAAGACTTTACGTGGAGATCAAAGACTGACTCTTTGTGCCATACGTAAGAAATTTTTGATAGTTGGTGGGCTTCAGACTGTTAGTGCAGTTATATCTCACTGTATAGTTTGTCGCTGATACTCTAAACGTACTCTGAACTAACTTATGTGCTACTCACCCACTCGACGTGTTAACTTCGCTTCTATATTTATGAAAACCGAGATAAATTACGCTGACCCATTCTTAGTAAGATTGTCAAAGTCTTAAGGAAAAGGTACCAAAGGTATATTGTAGTTTTCGTTTACATGTATACACGAGCCATACATTGAGAAATAGTCAAAGACTACTCCACTCAATCCTTCATTGCTGCTTTCGTCCTATTTGCATCTCTCCAAGGCTCTTGCTCCAAAATTTATAGTGATTGTGGTACCAATTTTGTAGGTGCAGAGAAGAAAGGAACACTTTTGTGTCAAATTAAAGCCTTGCTAAACTTTAACCCTCTTACTCTACTGAACGAAAATTTCTCGTACCTCTAAGTTATAACTGCATCCCATTTTCTTAACTATAAGGAATGATTTGTTGTACCCAAATTCAATTTTTGTGATTTCAAAATGTCTCCAGCAAAACGCTGGTTTTTCATTGCTCAGATTTCTCAACTGTTTTGGAAAAGTTGGTCTTAGGAATACCTCCTCTTCTAACAAGGTCACAAAAAAATAGCAAAATCCTTCTCGTTTACTGAGACATGGCAATATGTTTCTAATAAAAATCAAAGCTGCCCTCTATAACCTGGCCTTTAGGTCGTGCAGTGGAGATTCTCACCGATGAAAAAAGTCTAGTACGCGTGGTCAACATTAGAACTCAAAAGGGGGTCTATACGAGACCCATGCATGAATTGATTTTTTGAGTGGAAGCTGAGTGCCAGTACTATAATATTGATTTGGGATTTTTTTTTTTTTTCTTAATTTGGGCGACTCAAACACCGAGCTTATGTTGAAATATCACTTGAATTTCGGAAATGGTGATAGGACATTACTAATGGTATTGCATCAGTGTCTGGAGGCCACTTTTGTATAGTTGTATAGTGTAGTAAGGTTTGCTAAATACACGAAATGCTAGCGTTAATAAGTGGTCATTAATACTGGAGTCAATAAGAACTCAATAAGGTGTGCTACCTAAAACACGCCTCTACGGCTATAGTATTGCAGTGATGCTATGATATAAGCCCTACGAAGACAAAAATATTATCCTGGTGGCAAGTGCTGCTAAATTAAAGGTAACTACCAAGGTGTCGTTAATTCTCGGTCTATCAAGAAAAGGGCTTGAAATGATGGGTTATGATTAGGTGTGTGGCCATAAATGAATAAGGAATCTAACTTTAAGTAACAAGTTAAATGAGTTGCTCAAGGAACTTTGTCACTATAAATACGAAGGTATGAACATTCTTGGTGAGTTAAAACTAGTGCGTAATTAACCTTACGAGAAAATTACTAATAGAGTTGGGACAGTAATGATATTAAAATTTAGTTGTATAAAAATTTTTTCGAATCATTTAAATATCGTTTTAATTAAAGTAAAGATTCTACGTTAAATTTTTCTCAAACTACCGCTCCTCTCTTCCACAAACGGCAGATGCAAAAAGATTTATACACTTCACTAGAGTAACATATTATAAAGTTTGGAAAACCTTTGTAAAATGGTACAAAAATTATTTAATAAAATTAATGGTGAAGAACAAACAAAAAACTTTAACAGAGGACAATTGCTAGATATTATAACTCTATCAGGTAAAACTTCTTTATAAACTTTGATTAAGCCTTTCCTCTAGCTAGAATGCTATTATCGACTTGAGATGTAAGACTTTTATTAACTTTAATTTTAATAGAGTCAAATGTTACTCATCTGTCCTGTTTATTAACTAATTGTATGTTTTGTTAATACATTGAGACTTACTTATTACCAAAACAGTGCTTTTTTCTCAGCTCTGCTGGCCATCATGTCTGGGTTGTTTCGAAAATACTTCTTGGTAATTTTTTTTTTTTATAGCGTCTTCAACATAAGCGTGCCTTATTAGATACCCTTTATTATTTTTAAAAATTTTTGTACGCTTTGGTATAAAAGCGTCTGCAATACTATTATTAACTTTATTAAACTTTAACTTATACTTTACAGCACAAGATATTGAAAAAGTGTTCTTTTGTTTAATTTTAGAGTAAAATGAAAGTTGTGGCTTTATCTTAAGGTGCTGTCAACATACTTTTGCAAATTAAGATCTTTGAGATTTTTTACAGTGTTATTAATTTTTTATGTCTGAACTTAAAAGGCTATACAATTAACTTTTATTCAGTCGTTATTGACCAAAAGTAAAAATAATTTAAATGTTTGAATAAAAAAGATAGTATACATGTACTGACAAGCTATCAATGAAATTAGGGTTTCTCATTTAATACTCACACCATAAAAATATTAAGCATCAATATATTACAGTTTAAAAAAGACTTCATAGAAATACTGAGTATATCGTGATATTTTGATAATGTTAACAAGGACTGTTTTTTTTTAATTTCTTCAACTCATATGAAACAGTTAATAATACTGTAGAACTAACTTTAAAATAATATCTTAACTATAAGATGCAGTATGGCTGTCTTTTTAGTAATATGTTTATGTATGTGTATATATATATTTCTATAATACATAGTGATATAAGTGGGTTGAATAATAACAATCCCCCACCATCCCCAATTCGTAGCCTTCCCCCCCCCCTATTGACCTCCTACAATTTAGGGTAAGATTCATTTGAATTTTTCGTTAATTTGACCTTGACTGATAAGTTATTCCTCCTTCACTGACCCTTCAAACCCCACTTACGATTCTTAGGCACCCCTTCAGCTCTCTACCTACCCATTTTGATCCTTCAAAAATAAAGTAAGGTTCGTGATATTTTTCCATTATTCCTAAAGAGTTTGCTTTTAATCTTCCCCTCCCCCAACAATTTTTAGAAAAATCCTTCCACCGACTCCCCCGCCAAGAATTTTTAGATAAACCCTTAAAGCCCCCACTAACCCTACAATTTTGTGAAAAACTGTACAGGACCATCACTAAGTCCCCACATAATCAGACATATCATTCCTTGTTACAATAAGGACATAATTATTCAACCCTTTCAATTTCCTTTAAAATAAGAAGAAAACTTTGATTGCAAAATTTTGCACGTTTCTCTGTCAACTCAAATACAATAATTATGTACAATTCATGTAATTAAAACGTTTGACAAATTTTCACACTATCTCTAACATATTGGTAATAGTGCGTCGGTTTCTTTTTATGAGATTCTTAGTAAGTATAAGGGGTCACATTAAAAATATATTATTTTAATACATGAAAAAAATTACACTAATGCAATATCCAACTAATAGGCCATTTCAATTTCTCAATCGTAACTTTTGCCATTAGACCTACGTTCTACAACAAGGTTGTTTAAGTAATTCAGTTTAATAAATAGTTTTGCTTTTTTTGCTTTATTTAAGCAGTTCATAAGCTGAAACCAAAAAACTTTTTTTAATTTCTTTGTAATAAGTCTAAGATACTTTGTTTTACATTTCAATGTTAATAATAATGTTAGAAAAAAACCAATAGAAACAAATAAAAAGATTTTTTCCAAGCTATATTATATATTTTTAATTGATCATCACAAATAATTTTAATTAATAATCTATTTTCATTTCTGCATCTTAATAAAGTGACGATAAAAAACGATCAACAATGCAATAATAAATTTTTTTATAAATGTAAACCAATTTTGTGAAAACTTTGGCCTAGAGATTTATTAAGGGTCATTCAGAATCCTAATGCTAAAGGAAATTACTTTTGGTACGAAATAAATCATGATTAAGATATATTCCTAGTAGTCAAAGTAACTTTTATAATAAAACCTTTTTTTAATTTTTTTACTAGTTTTAATTACAACTTTAGTGTTGTATTTGAGAAATTTTGTAATTTTTGCTCTGGTGTCATTGCGTAAGCCATCAGAAATACGTAAATTCTTGATCAGCATTACCATTGCTCTGATTGTTAAATTTAGCTAATGAAGTGGAAAACCCTCATGAAAATCATATAAATATTTAACTAGAAAATTTGTATGGATACTGTCATCAGACTCATTAATCCCTTTATAAGTTGTACAATGTATGGTTTAGTGAGTTTTGATTCCTCCGAGTAAATTATTTCAAATTTTGTTCTTCAAAAACTGAGTGTACTTTCAGTGGAATCTAAGAATAATATTGTGTTTTAAAAATTTTTTATTTTTAAAGAAAATTGTCAATCATGCACTAGAAGCTTATTATCTTTTATGAATTTTAAATAATTTTATTTACCTATCTCCGATTTTCTGCAATAATTTAGAAAATTATCGGTCATTGCAGAAAATATTAATACTTCATTCCATATAGTGAAAATATAACCTTAATAATGATAATTCAATACTTTTAAGGTTATTCGTAGTTCTACTACTACTTTTAAAAACGAGCAAAATTTGACTTGAATCTTCACGTAAAATTATTGATTTGTTTTGAAAACGTACGTTTGTATTACAAGAATCGCGGAAAGTTCTGTCAACTACTTCTAATGCTTTCCTCATCACAAATTACTAAATCTACCTCTTTTAATTTTTCTTTTTGATTCTCATTTAAAACATGAACCCGTAACACTGGTAAAATTAAAGCAAAAATAAAATGTTCTATGACTGGTTATTAAAAAAGTCATATCAAGGTAATACCAGTCCATGCAAAATTTTTTTACAAAGAGAAATAAAGTTACATACTTATATTACTAACTTTTAATAAGGATTTTGTATAGAAATATTCTTCTTGAACTACCAGGATCATTAATCAAGACAAACTTTTCTTAACCATAGTTATCGCTTAAAAATTGTTTATATGATCTACTTTTATATTACTAATAATGTAATAAAACATTTTTGTACAAAATTCAACTGTCTTACGATTTATAAGATTTTTTTTCTCTGAAAAAATTCTATGTATGTGTTAAGTAGCAGTATTACATTTAATTGTAATAAAATCTTACATAAAATTATCTTTACATTTTTCTTCAATTTTATCACCTTGGACATTCTCAAAAATTAAAAACCAAGCAAAAACCTTCTGGAATTGACATGGTAACATGCCAGTTCTGGCTTCTTAAAATATATCATCAATTTATGAAAGACAACACACCTTATAAAAGACAATCCAAGGAATTTTTTAGCAAAGTACCGGAAATCTGTATATAGAGTATATAAGTTGCTTTTAGATGTCATACCAATGTTTGTTTTTTGTTTTTTTTTTTCATTGAAAACCTGGAACAAAAGCCAGTGGTTGAAAGAATATTAGGCTTTTTTGAATAATTTGGAATTATAAAATTAACGTAACAGAATCTCAGTGACTTGTGAATAACATACTTTTTTATAAAAGCACGTATCAGATAAAGAATAGTTAGTTATTTTTCAATAGCAAACATCCGTGTTCAGTGGTAGCAAATCATATAAGAAAGCTTTGTTGTAATATTGATTTATACAGCGTTAATCTTACCAAAGTCGTTATAAAGCAAATTGAAAGCAATTTAAATGAAAAATAGACTTTTTAAAAAATATTTTTGAATTTTTCTGTAATTTTACGTCCACATATTTTACAGTAACCCTGCATCACCCCATACCCTTATAAAGTTCTTTCTCTGTCTAACCTAATTCTATAATAAAATTTCGCTTGAATAGTAACAAAAACTTTATTTTGCAGATCACACATAAAAATTTTT
>NW_019384196.1:580214-602028 GCF_000648655.2 Copidosoma floridanum
TTAAAAAATATTTTTGAATTTTTCTGTAATTTTACGTCCACATATTTTACAGTAACCCTGCATCACCCCATACCCTTATAAAGTTCTTTCTCTGTCTAACCTAATTCTATAATAAAATTTCGCTTGAATAGTAACAAAAACTTTATTTTGCAGATCACACATAAAAATTTTTAATTTTAACAGATACTAATCTGAACAGACTGTAAATATATTGCATTATTCGTTGAAATACTTATAATTTTAATTATTTTTAGTAACTTAAAGTATTATAGGTATACAAGAAGTAAAAAATATTAAAAAGAAAAATATAAAACTAAGATAACAAATCGTTATGATGAATAGCTTATTAATCAGACATTAAATTAAAGATTTTCATATACCTGTTAGTAGCAATTGAGTAAAGTAATGTTTGGAAACACAGTTAAAATGAGAATTTTCTTATTAACTAAACTGCGAATATATGAACTGTAGGAGGTTACGAAAATGTCCATGAAGCCAAGCACGGTTAGTCAAAAACGTACTAAGAGAATTGAATAGATGCTGAATTCATCAAGATTTAAACGTTCATCTGTGTGAAATAACTTATTCATTTCAAAATGTTTCTTGTACTTGCTTTAAATGTATTAAGTTCCTAATGTTTTAGCATTTGAAAAAAAATCAGCATCCGGTTCACACATTCATATACAGGAAAAATAAAAAAAAAAACCTTATAGGTCACGACAGCAGCTGGACAGCGAAATAGTCCACTAACAAATCCACATAGTTGATTAACCATCGTCACATACAACTAATTTAAAACATACAATGCCATTATAGGAATACGTTAAATAGAAAATATATATGGTTGCCTGATTTTTGTTTGAAAATTTAGGAGTCGTAAGCTTGAAAAAAAAAGGAACTTACAATAATATTCGTTAACGATATAGGTCTATTAGTAGATACCATATTCCATAAACTGATTTTTATTTACTCATAAACAACACTTCTATAAAATTATTTTTCAAATTTTTTTTCTACAAATGATTTATGAGTTATTAAACTTTTAAAGTACAAGCTGTATTGGGTTACGTAAGTGTCTCTAAAATCAGAAAGAATGGGTCACAAAATTGCCACAGTTATTAAAAACCGGTACTGGTACCCCCTGATCTACCTTAGAGTAAAGGTAGAGAAAGAGAATGATCAGATAGTAGGTGGCCAGCTTGGATTGCTTGGAAGAGGTTCGAGCTATAGCACAAACAGGTCATAGGTGGGAAACGCCCGGTGGGGGATGGGGTGGAATTGGGCCACCTGGTGGTCGGGGAGATCAAGCTATCGGACAGTGGATGATAAGGACCAGTTAGATAGTAATGTTGGGGGGGAGAGGCTTTGTTATCAGGATGCTGGTAGCTGTAACGTTTAATAGTTCCAATGGTTCCCTTCTTTTCAGCTGCAAATCGAGCTCTGGCATCACGATAAGTTGAGAGGCTTAGGCTGCTAATAAGCTTAGCGTAGAGCAAGAGAAAGATGATCAAGCATCAAAGTGTATTTTTTACCACTGGATGTTTTTTTTTCATTTATTACTATTTAGGCGTCTTAACAGAATTGTTTTTTCTTTGTAAGAGTGGGCGTATCAAGTGGTTGGAAAAAATGCATACTTTTTAACTACAAAAAGCAGCCCACGTAGCCTTTTGAACTAACCAACACTGGCTCCCTTAACGCAGCATCTTGCCAAAAAATACGCGCAGCTAACGAATTTAAGTTTGAGTTTGTTATGATATTATGTAAATGAGCTTACGCAATAACAAAAATTTAAATTAAATTATACATGTGTAATAGCTTTAGAAAATGTAAAAAAAAATTTTTATAGTCCCAGCAAAAAATAATTTTTGATTTTCTTCTTTTAATTATATAGGTTTTATATTTCTTTTTCTTCGATGAGATCAAGTATTTTCAAAATAATAATTTTCTCTAACTTTTGGTTCAAATACCTCATCAAACTTATTTACAAAAATAAATTACTTATCTTCCACCTTCTTCCTAAGGCTCTCATGGTTAAGATCGCTAAAGTACGGACTTAAATTTTTTTTACGTTGACTGCTTAATTATCACAGGACAACTAAAGCTGTATGCAAATTTTCATTTGCTGATCCATGAAGTCCATGCATTTTCTTCGACTGATGATCATTGTTTTGGTAAACATTTATAAGTAAGGTTAGAAAATTGCATGGGGGCTGCACCATTTAATGACTGGTCTTTAGTGTCACGAGAAATGCAACAGCCACTTGGTAAGAACTGTCAAGAGGCGTCAAGAAAACCTTAAATTTCTGTAACCTAAGTCGTACATAAATCCATTTATTGTTTTGTAGCTAAAAAAGGTCGTACTGAGTATTACATGAACGTGGATCTATTGCACTTTATGCTTTATGATAAACTAAAGCAGCACTCTCACTGAAAATACGTTTTACAAGGTATAAGTGCACGTGTGTCTATGTTATATTAAAATAAATTGTTAACTTTTAATACTTTAATCTTAAGCTAGTTTTGAAAAAAAACTTCATAAATGATTAAAATAATACAATTTAATACATTCATGTATGACATAATTTCACAAAAACCGTTTAATTAATTTTTTCATTATACATATTCGTTAGAAATTATGACATTTTCCTTGTTTATATGCAAGTAAAATTCTTTCTTTTATTGTACATCATGTGTGGCAAACAAAAATTTATATGCACCGTTATGATGAGAGCATGCAGTAGCTAATATTAAAAGTTCAAACTCTGGATTATCAACTACGTCATTAACTCGAAAAGTGAGCGTCTTGAGCAACTTTTTCTTTAATTCTCTAATGACTAGCTCCTATTTGCATTGTAAGAACTTTTTTGAAAAACATTACCAATTTCTCTGTAGTCAATTCCCCGTGATTGCCAATCTTATGCGTAATAAGATAGCTCAAGCCTTTAATTTTCACGTTTGTATTTATAATTTAGTGTGGGCCAAGAAAATGACTTTTAGAAGAAAAATAGTTGTGACTAATCATCTTTATGCAATCTAAAAATTTCTAATTCTTTGAGCACATAATCATTGCCAGGCTCCTGAATACCCTGCATATCAACTAAACCCTTTATCATGATAAAGACTTTTCACTGCTAATATTTTATTTTAATTTTATATACGTGTTTAAGCAAGTTTACTCATGTCACTGCTACTAGAACTGTACTCTACCAGGTGATCATGTAGAATAAGACAGTAAGCAGATACATTTTTTTGGTATTTTTCTCGTGCTTCAAACACCAAGCATACGTCTACTAGCATGATTTTAAAAGTTTCATTTTGCATGAAGCAGTTAATTATAATGAACGGCATATGTGTGATAAATTTATTCTAGTGGAAGATAGGTTGTAGTGGTATTCCGTAGTAGACCGATTGAAAATTTGTAGGTAGGCAAGACCTGTTCTGGCTCAAATGTGGAGGGGGGGGGGGTGGAACCACGTAAAGGGCATACCGGGTAGGTGGTTTTATTATTTTTTTTTTTTTTTCTAGTTGTACATAAAAATGTAGAAAAACTCCTTTCTCTTTCTCTGCACTCGCTATTTGCGTCAAAAAATAAACAGCATATACTTAGCTTCGTATGCGCGGCCGTATATCTGATGATTTATGAAGATTTTACATGCTTTTAGAATATATAGTAATAACGTCAAAAAGTTCCCTATATAAAGTATTAATATTAATTCATCGTTAAAACCAACATTAATTCAATGATAAAACTAACGTTAAATCAATGTTGACTCAACCTTGATTAATGCTAAGGTTAATATTGAAATCAATGATAAAATGCAACGTTGATAAATGATGACTTTAATGTGGATCAACGCTTAATACAACTTCAGTGTCAACGGAAAAAAGGGAAATTTGTGAGCATGAATGTAATTACAATAATCATATTTAAATCGTAAAAAACTATTATTTTACTTAAGGGAAACGTTTATCTATGACATCGATGCTGAAGAAAATAAGATTAAATGTTATTTCTAAAAAAAAAAAATTATCTACAAAATTAGATAGTTAGACAAAAAGTAACGGAACTAATATTGATATGCTTCTTAAACTTTTTTAAAATGGATTTTTAGTTATTATATCTGTAGTTGCATATCGTATAAGTACAGTTTTATATTTTGTTATACAATAAAAAAGAGTCTGATAACTTATACGTGTAACTGCATTTTTACATTTATATCATTAAAAATAATTCAGAAGACTCTCTTAAGAGTAACTTATTAAACGAGTTTTAAAATTAACTTTATTGTTGTTGAATAAGAATTTGATCAGAAAAAAATAAGAGTGAAATAAATAATTTACTGTACTCACAAAATTTCAAATAATTTACCACAAATGTTATTTTACTCTATTATGTAACACGGATACGTCATACAACGATTTTTACTTAATAATAAATAATTAAATTAGGATAGTTTTCAACGTTGAATAAACGCTGATTGTGATCCACAGATCAACGTCAATCAACGTGGCGTTTTATCATTGATTTCAATATTAAACTTAACATTGATCAACGTTAATTCGATGTTTATTTAACGTTGATTTTACCATTGAGTCAATGTTGATTTCGACGAATAATCTACATTGATACTTTAGATAGGGTTATGAGGACAGTCGGCATAAGTACGATTTTGTCCTCATAATAACTTTTTTTTATATAAAAATGTCCGCATAAGTCACCATTTATAAAGATATAAATGTTTGTATATATATGCATATATGTTTATGAATAGTAACCTATGGGGACAATTACGTGTATGTAGGAGTTATCATGAAGTCAAAAGTAGAATTATGTGGACGTCCGGTCACAAAATTGCCACAGTTATTAAAAACCGGTACTGGTACCCCCTGATCTACCTTAGAGTAAAGGTAGAGAAAGAGAATGATCAGATAGTAGGTGGCCAGCTTGGATTGCTTGGAAGAGGTTCGAGCTATAGCACAAACAGGTCATAGGTGGGAAACGCCCGGTGGGGGATGGGGTGGAATTGGGCCACCTGGTGGTCGGGGAGATCAAGCTATCGGACAGTGGATGATAAGGACCAGTTAGATAGTAATGTTGGGGGGGAGAGGCTTTGTTATCAGGATGCTGGTAGCTGTAACGTTTAATAGTTCCAATGGTTCCCTTCTTTTCAGCTGCAAATCGAGCTCTGGCATCACGATAAGTTGAGAGGCTTAGGCTGCTAATAAGCTTAGCGTAGAGCAAGAGAAAGATGATCAAGCATCAAAGTGTATTTTTTACCACTGGATGTTTTTTTTTCATTTATTACTATTTAGGCGTCTTAACAGAATTGTTTTTTCTTTGTAAGAGTGGGCGTATCAAGTGGTTGGAAAAAATGCATACTTTTTAACTACAAAAAGCAGCCCACGTAGCCTTTTGAACTAACCAACACTGGCTCCCTTAACGCAGCATCTTGCCAAAAAATACGCGCAGCTAACGAATTTAAGTTTGAGTTTGTTATGATATTATGTAAATGAGCTTACGCAATAACAAAAATTTAAATTAAATTATACATGTGTAATAGCTTTAGAAAATGTAAAAAAAAATTTTTATAGTCCCAGCAAAAAATAATTTTTGATTTTCTTCTTTTAATTATATAGGTTTTATATTTCTTTTTCTTCGATGAGATCAAGTATTTTCAAAATAATAATTTTCTCTAACTTTTGGTTCAAATACCTCATCAAACTTATTTACAAAAATAAATTACTTATCTTCCACCTTCTTCCTAAGGCTCTCATGGTTAAGATCGCTAAAGTACGGACTTAAATTTTTTTTACGTTGACTGCTTAATTATCACAGGACAACTAAAGCTGTATGCAAATTTTCATTTGCTGATCCATGAAGTCCATGCATTTTCTTCGACTGATGATCATTGTTTTGGTAAACATTTATAAGTAAGGTTAGAAAATTGCATGGGGGCTGCACCATTTAATGACTGGTCTTTAGTGTCACGAGAAATGCAACAGCCACTTGGTAAGAACTGTCAAGAGGCGTCAAGAAAACCTTAAATTTCTGTAACCTAAGTCGTACATAAATCCATTTATTGTTTTGTAGCTAAAAAAGGTCGTACTGAGTATTACATGAACGTGGATCTATTGCACTTTATGCTTTATGATAAACTAAAGCAGCACTCTCACTGAAAATACGTTTTACAAGGTATAAGTGCACGTGTGTCTATGTTATATTAAAATAAATTGTTAACTTTTAATACTTTAATCTTAAGCTAGTTTTGAAAAAAAACTTCATAAATGATTAAAATAATACAATTTAATACATTCATGTATGACATAATTTCACAAAAACCGTTTAATTAATTTTTTCATTATACATATTNTATATATATATCATGTTATCATTTAATGATGCGGATTTTGTTAGGCAAATGCCATTGTATTGGCTCAGTCATTCCAACTGAACTCAACTCTACTCAACTATCTCTCTCTCTCTCTCTCTCTCTCTCTTTCGCTCTCTACCTCTAACACTCCTGGAATAGGAATATCTGGCCATGGTGGTAGGAAAAAGCAATATTTTGCCAGTGGTGGAGAGAGTATTATAAGACAAGCTATTAGACGAGATCCAAGACACATATATATATATTTATATATGTATGTTTACATATCCTGCTTTCAGAATGCTCTCTCTTTCTCCTTCTGCTATTAGAAAAGGGTCAACGCGTTATCTCACTGTCTCTCTCTCTTTTTTTTCCTAAGTCTTTCTTTCTCTCTTTCTCTCCCTGTCTCTCTTTCTCTCTCTCTCACTCTCTCTCTCTCTCTTTCTTTTTCTCTTTTGCTCTCTTTTTCTCTCTCTCTCTCTCTCTCTCTCTCTCTCTAACATTCCAAGCATGATAGTGGAGATGGTGCCATACTGCGTCAGTGGTGGATCCTTGTGCTGTAAGACGGAGCTTTTGCCAAAGATTTATATACATTTATGTATCTTGATCCGCAGCGAGCTCTCTCTTTTTTCTCCTGCTGTAAGACAAGGGTTCAAGCGCTCTATGTACGTGTATCTATGTGTGCGTTTATGCTTGACCTCTCATGCACAGACGCAATCGTGCGCATAAGCCACGCGCGAGCCCAAACATGCACCACGTGCGGTTGTAGGCGTGTATCACGCCTGAGCGTACGCCTGCACCATTAATAGTGCGATGATATGCGTGCACCACACTTAAATGTACGTGTGCACCACGGGCGAGCGTATGCATGTACGCACAAGCGCACGAGCTCTCCTATAAGGCTAGATAAGTATATTCGTAATATTAAATTATTATACAGTCAGTAACGTAGCTAAACGTTAAAAAAAATTTGCATATGCACATGCCATTGTTGCGGAATGTAGATCTTATAATAGTTAATCCATGTAATTAAAACGTTTGACAAATTTTCACACTATCTCTAACATATTGGTAATAGTGCGTCGGTTTCTTTTTATGAGAAGCTTAGTAAGTATAAGGGGTCACATTAAAAATATATTATTTTAATACATGAAAAAAATTACACTAATGCAATATCCAACTAATAGGCCATTTCAATTTCTCAATCGTAACTTTTGCCATTAGACCTACGTTCTACAACAAGGTTGTTTAAGTAATTCAGTTTAATAAATAGTTTTGCTTTTTTTGCTTTATTTAAGCAGTTCATAAGCTGAAACCAAAAAACTTTTTTTAATTTCTTTGTAATAAGTCTAAGATACTTTGTTTTACATTTCAATGTTAATAATAATGTTAGAAAAAAACCAATAGAAACAAATAAAAAGATTTTTTCCAAGCTATATTATATATTNATTTTACTTTAATATTAACAAGTTAAATATTTATAGATTATTTTGCATATTTTGCTTCAGAACTGACGATACTTTTACTTATAATCCAGTCTAGATTTGTTGTTTGAATATATAATCTTTATAATTTTTGTATGCAAAATAACACTTATCACTATCATACGTAGAAATTTTCAAAGACAAGGTCCTAATTAACCATTTTTTCAGTAAGTTCACTTTGTGTAATGCTCAAAATAACTATTTGTGTTTAAAATGTTGTTATGCATGGGTAAGAAATGGGTAAGATGTGGGTAAAGAGTTATTCTCAACTTCTTCTAAGGAAGGACAAATTGTTGACAAATCAAAAACTTCACGTGCTGCGAGTAAATTCACGTACTTGGCTTCACAATTACCATGCACATAAATTCTATAGCAATTTTTTAGCAAGAGAATCAAGACGAAACTTGAAGTTAATTATTATAATGTCACCATCATACCACTGAATACCACACACTTTCAGCGTCTGATTATTATAACATTACTTCACATTGTGTGATAACTGATTATAATCGCAAGGTGGCTTGATTATCCAATGCCTGAAAATTTTTTCTTGTAATGATACTACTGCAACTTTTTTTGGTACGTAATTTTTATCTGCACCGCAAAAGCGTTGAATATGTATGATAAGATCCATGACATTAAAAACTACTACACTATTTTGTAACCTTTACTTTCAGAAAAAGATTTTTTATTTGATAAGTATCTATTAATTGTAATTTTTTCAAAAATAAAAATAGCAATTTATTTTTCTTTCCCTCGTCTTCGCCGTTGACTAGTGGCTTCTTCTCCTCTTTTCTGTCGATCTTACCACTTTCCAACATAGCGATAAAATGAGGGAATTGTGTTGAGCAACCTTTCTTCATAACTTCTCTTCATCAGAGCTAGTCATTCCATTTGAAAATGCAATTTTCCTATTCTCTGAACATTCTAAGTGGCACACATGGATGTATACAGACCATTATGATGTGAGCGTGTGGTTGCCAAAGATGGTAGCTCAAATAATGGATAGTCTAACATATGAGTAATTTAAAGTTAAATTGCTCGAGCCATTTTCTTGTTATCCCACCGATCATAAAAATATTCAAAGCATCTTTAAGATTCAGTCGAATCATGTGGCCAATTTCTGAGTAGTTTCTATTACTTGATTGCAAGTCTAGCCCATAATAGTTGAGCTCAAGTCAAAAATTTAATCGTATATAGTTATCATTAAATTAACGCCTAGAAATTAACTCTTAATTCATCCAACATATTAGTTATCTGGAAGTTAAATCACTCAACCAATTTTTTCGTTATCCCACCGATCACAAAAATATTCGTAGCATCTTTAAGATTCACTCAAAGTATGTTGCAAATTTCTGAGTAATTTCTATTACCTGATTGCAAGTCTAGTCCATAATAATTGAGCTCAAGCCATGAATTTAATCGTTTATATTCATTATTAAATTAACGCCAAGAAAAGAGTGGTTTGAAAAAAAAAACATGGCCCAACGTTCTTATAAGGCGACATAATTACTAACTCTTTTAAAACATAATCATGACTGGGCTTCTTAAAGCCCTGCATGTCTACTGCGTACTCCATCACGATAAAGACTAACTTAAATGTCTGATACTAAAGTGTTTTAGTCCTTAGACAAGTTCTTTAACGTCTCTACTTGCAGGATTAAAATCAACTATGCGATTGAGTATAATAAGATTATGGGCAGCTGATCCTAGTGAAAAATTATAATTTGATTTCAACTCGAAACGCACATCGACTGGCGCACTTTTCTAGGCTTCGTT
Source organism: Copidosoma floridanum (assembly GCF_000648655.2). The sequence goes on from NW_019384196.1 coordinate 589,846, forward strand.
TTGTTTTAAGCAATTTATAACGATGAGAAGTGTGTGTGTTATGAAATCTTTTTTACTAAACATGGGCTCTACTTCCTTACCATAGTACGAATTTTAAAAATTTGTACATATACTGTAAAGTAATGCAAACAGATTATCGTTTATATTGAGATTGAGATAATCGTAGGGATAATACTGTGAGTTAAAGAATAATTAAACATTATTCATACCAGAATGATCAAAGTGGCTAGTATTTATTGTTTTTTGACCTTTACGATTCATCTAAAGCTCCAAAATGATGAAGAGTAGTTTTTCAAGCTGATTTGATGTTTTGACATTCCAAACGTTCTTTGAAGTTGGTGGGAGGAGAGGATATTTATACAGGTCCTAATTAGGAAATCTAATAGAAATAAGTCAGTCTTTTGCGATAATATCGAGCAGGAAAATTTTCCGCCCATCCAACGCATGGACATAAAGCATGAGCTACTCCAATTTCCTGCACATTTTAAATAATACCTATACTTAATTTGATTGTTTTATGTAAATTCTTGTTGCTGTAATTTCTCTTCGAAGATTCACCAAATTTTCATTCTGCTCAATAATACGCACTGGAACAAAATTTATAATCTTCAGTGGAACAGGTTAGCAAGTTATCTGTGATAGAACTTTAGGAATTTTGTAGCCTTGTGGGACTTCAGAAAAAAATTTGTAAATCGTATGAACCTTGCGTTAATTCATAAATGCTCCAGTGGTAATGTTGCTTTGAACTCGGAGTGCATTTATTTGAAGTATCGTTAAGGGTTGATCCGACTCATGAGTCATGTCTGATCTAAGTATACGGTTTGTAAAGTCAAATACTGACCCCAATGAGTCATGTAGTCAAGAATCTATCAGATGACTGCACTTGATCAAGACACGAAGCGTACTATTGTTTGGCCTTAAACTTATAAGGATATTTTTTGTTGTCAGTTTATAAACAAGGTAAGCTTCTATGTCATCGATTTTATAACTATCTGTTGGTCCAGTAATTATCTTATCACTCACTTTAAATTTATTATCACCCTCGTGAATATTGAGTATGTAGTTAAATGTAAGTTGTTTCACGTATCCAAGAACATAATTTCTATGCAGTGAAAGTTCTGTTAGAGTTAAATGTAGTCCTTTAAAAATAGACAATGAGCCAGTCAAACTCAATGTAAATGTTTTTCCCATGACAGTTGACAAACAAATGATAACTTGACGTATATTTATTGCTTATATAGCTTTTCAGTTAAGTAATTTAGATAAAAATCAGAGACATAGGTAACCACAGTTATATGTATTAAACTCTTAATGTCTTTCGTAATTGTACCTAACACAATCAATTCCGAGATGTAAAATTAAGTCCAAAGAGAGTTAGAGACCATTAAAACTATCGAAATATTATCCCCACGTTTTCTGTAGCCAAACCAGTGGGTAGGTGGGTGGAAGTGAAAAGTTTAATATAAAAACTATTACCCATTGCATCATATTCATTTATATCCATCCTTTATAACTAAACGTAAAATTGAGTGCAGTTTCTATCTTAAGTTGTGATCCTTAAATTTCTCAATGTCAATCGTGATGGGCTTTTGCACATTTAATTTAAACCAATCATGCAAGTCTGTTTCATGAAAAACGCACTCATATTGAATATTAAAATATTAAACTTTAACAGTCTTTGAATTGTTTTTTTTAAAAATTATAAATTCTGCTGCTATCACTGTATCAATTTTTAAGGCATGCTACTGATCAAGAATTTCTCTCACTTTAAAAACAAACAGTGTTTTTGCAGGTCTTAAAAATTTGACAACATTTAAGTGTACACTATATGCAATTACTGCTAATTTTTTTCAAATAAGCTTTGCATTCATATTTTATAAAGCCTTTAAAAATGATAAAAATAATTGTTAGTATGAAAAAAAATATGTTAAAGTATATTTGAGAGAATTTGGAAGACTACGGCATTTTTCGAAAATACTCGAGGATACATGTTCTACGCTGGGGAATGATTACTGTGCAGTTCTTAAAAAAAATATGGAGAACAAACTGCTTAATTTTAATAAAAGTGGTATAGCTTATAGAGAAAGAGAGATGCACCCTTAACTTTTTTTTGGTGAGCTTTATTATTGCTTCTAGTGTTCTCCTTTTTTAAATGAGCTGTTTATCCTGTATATCTTAATAAATATTTCTAAGATCTCGTTCTTAACTCTTATAACTATCATTCAATCAAAAAATTATAATTTTCCATATATCCTGACTAATACCTAATTTTTATATATTTGAAACGACAACGTATTAAAAGATTTCAAATATCGTAAAAAATTAGAAAATTGCGGTATTGTTAGAATCACAAATTTATTTTGTTCTAACTGTATCGTTTGTTAATTGTTATTTCTTTTTAAATTTTTTATAACTAAAACTTTGGCCCATTAGTATTTTTTTCTTTGTTTACTTTTAGTTCGTTCAATTCGTTTTAAAAAGTTACAAAATGTCTGAAAAAAAATGTGACAGTAAATTAGACTTACAAATTGCAACGAAAGAAAATTCTTTCTTTCACATCTACATAGAACTTGAAGTCTAAATTTAAGGTTAGAGATAGATCTGTGTAAGAAAATTATTGCTATCACTACTATTTTTCAAGAGATAGTAAAATTAAAAACAAAAATTTCTTTCATCGATGGTCCTGGTGGATCTGAAGGAACGTTTCTATACAAAACATTAATTAATTACTTTATATCAATTGATAAAAAATTATAACAATGGCTTGGGTAGGAATTGCTTCTATTCTGCTTCCAAAGAAAATGACCACTCACAGAACTTTCAGACTTTCTTTAGACTTAAGCACTATAGAAAGTGCGTTCTTCTAGTTTGAGCCAAATAAACAAAAATTACGTAATGTAAAGGTAACTATTTGGAATGAAGCTTTTATGATAGCGAAAAAAGGGTAAGAAATCGTTGATAGGACTTCAAAAGATTTATCTAGTAGTAACTAACCTTTTGGAAATAAAATAATAATTTTAGGTAAAGACTTTCGTAAAATTCTCCCAGTAGTAAAAAACGGTAGCAAAATTAATATTGTTCAAGAAACCATAAAATTTTTTTATTTTTAGCCTTTATTTAATATTTTTTATTAAGAAAAATAATGTACGTTTAATTGATAAAAAGTTTTCTTCATTACTACTGGACATAGGAGAAGGGAAAATGAAAACTTTTAAAATTCCTCAGACATAGAAAACAAATGATATATGTTCTAAAATTCTTGATAATGATAATAATTGTTTTAAAAGTAAAGCTATATTAACATGTCATAATAAATACACACATTTTTTAAATAGAAAAATTTTGAATTATGTGGTAGGAACATTACCAACGTATTAAAGTATTGATGAAGCAACTCACAAAGAAGTAAATAAATTAGACTATAACATTTATATTTACTTCCATACAGAATATTTGAATAGTATTAAAGAAGGTCCTTCTCCACACAAATTGAATTTAGGAATTAACGCTATTGATATGTTAATACGAAACTTAAACGTATCTGAAGGACTTTGCAAACGTAGAAAATTACAAATTACAAAATTATTTAAATACAACATTGGAGCTATAATAATCACAGGTAAAGAAAAGGAATAAAGTCTCTTATTTTAAGAATAACACTAAATACAAACAATTTGTCTTCGTTACCATTTACATTGTACAAAAAACAATTTTTTTTTACCTTAGCTTTTTCTATGACTATCAATAAATCTCAAGGTCAAAGTTTTTATGCCTTAGCATTACACCTTAGAAAACCATTATTTTTTCATTTGGAATGAAATCTTAGAGTAACAAAAAAACTATTCTATAGCTCATTACTATTTTTATACTTTTTTGCAAATTTTCTCTTTCATCAAAAAAGCAAATTTCAGTACCGTCTAGTACCCAGATTTATAAAATTATAAAGAAACAGAAAAACTATTTTATAGCTCATTACTATTTTTATACTTTCTTGCACATTTTTTCTTTCATCAAAAATACAAATTTCAGTACCGTGTAGTACCCAGATTTATAAAAGTATAAATAATCCGTTTCATGCTATGTGTTTTTAGTTACATTATCATGAATACAAAATTTCATCAGTGTGACAAATGTAACTCAAAATTTTCAAATCAAGAGTGTCTATTGTAACATCGGTGTGTCCACATTAATTTTTTTTCCTTGCTTCAAAACTTTCCGTGCCAATTTTAGAATACTAAACGCAGGGGCCAACGTGCATCTGCAAAGAGGTAAATCACCTACAAGATTGCTCGGAGCTAAGGTATTACGACCATGCATGACTCACATACATGCACGCTGGCCTATGCTGACCAAAAATAATGAACAAAGTCAAAACGAAATAATTATAAGAATCAATTGATGCAATAGTTCAACTAGAAACAGCTGCGCTATAGTTTAATATTAGATATTAGTATATATAGATCAAGTTTAATCTTAAAAACTAGAATAACTTAGAGTGAAGACTTATATACTAAGCAGGAATATTAGCAAAAGCTAGAATTATTACGTATGGCTAATACAACCTGTACACGCCGCACCATTATACCTGTACACCATTAGCCAGCAACAATATAACATAAACATACGAAAGCAATCTTATTGACTTTCGAAGAATTATCCGATTTTTACCATTCGTAATCGCAGGCTCATGGTTTACTGTACAACCCTGCTGTATCGCGTTAACTATTTCATAAACATACTGCAATAGCCCAAATTGTAATCTTATGAAAAACTGTCACTGTTTCAAATGTAAGGGAAAACGAAAAGTAAAGGCACTTCCCCCTTTTCCTGACACAGAGATGTCGAAAGAGAGTCCGCACTCTTGCCCCAACACGGGTAACGGAATATCCGATTTCCCACGGCACCCCGAGCCAACTTCCTCTCATACGACAAGCAGAAAAACCCATAGTGGACCAAATGCTACTTACATTATAAAATACATTTACAACTAACAATGAATGAAAACTATTGGTAAATCTAAGTAAGTTAACAATATAATAGTTTGCGACGAGCCCCCACTCCTGTTTCTATAGATAAATGTGTTTTAACCAAAGAAACCGCTGTTGTTAAATAATCATTTATGATTATTTATCAGTCCAATCAATGCTCACGTGTACAGCGGAAAAGCTAGCAGTTAATACAGTTATTAACTACTACTAAGACTATTATTAATACCATAAAGTACAGAACACTTATTCAATCAAACTTGAATATTAAGCGATTTTCACCGCTCTTTTTTCATTGGGTTCGATTGACTGGGTGAACAATGGTTACTATTTGTTAATACTTATTATTACTACATCTTAACATTTATATTGGGTTATGATGAAATCTTGTAACTTTTGATGTTAAAGGGAAAGAAAGGGCATGAGTAAGTGAATCACCTTCCCTTCTTTTCACGCATGGAGGACAACAAGCTGGATGTGGGATGTGCCCATTTCTGAGTGGCTAAACTAGAGCAGTTCTAGCCAATTACATTTTTGGCTATTGTCTTTTCTTCAAAATTTTTCCCCGGCAAGTTTTCCTGCATTTTTCGAGCCAGCGCGTGACTGAGGTCCGCTTCTCGCAATAAAAAGGCCCGTAGGCCCAGAGGAAAATCAGTCCGCAGTCCGCAGTTCACAGTTCGCAGTTCGCAGTTCACAGTTCATAGTTCAGAGTTTGACTTGACTTGGCTTGGCTCGACGATAGCCCTTCAAAGTAAACTGAGTAGTAAGAGTCCGCCTCTGCGACAATCCAGTCTACTGTGAAGCGAGGTATGGTCAGTTCAGTTCGGCACGCGACATTCGACGATACCTTTCAAGGTAGACTGAGTAGTTATAGTCCGCCTCTGCTACAACCAAGTCTACTACGAAGCGAGGACACAGTTGATTCTCGTTGTCACCCTCGATTGATCAACTGGTAACCAGAGTCCGCCTCTACTGCCACTTGATCTTTTTTGAGTGCGCTTTCTGTCTACGCTGGTTCAACGCCTGTACTAAGTCTTCCATTGTAAATAAAAGTAAGTGACAAAGTATCAGATTTCTAAAGATTCTTTCTTTCTATCAAGGGTTTCTTTTTGCGCGAACGCCATTACTAGCCATAGTATTAATACCCGTTGATCACCGGGAAATATATAGTGTTTTTGTTTGCGCGAACGCCATTACTCGCTATAATATTAGTACCCATGGATCACCGGAAAAAGTTAAGTGTTTTTTGCGCGAATGCCATTACTCGCCATAGTATTGGTACCCGTTGATCACCGGAAAATATAAAGTGTTTTCTTTTTGCGCAAACGCCATTACTCATCTAGTATTGGTACCCGTGGATCACCAGGAAATATAAAGTGTTTTTCGTGAACGCCATTACTTGCCATAGTATTGGCACCCGTTGGTCACCGGGAATATCAAATTAGCCACGCACATACCATTGCTCTCTGCAGTAGTAATACTATCAGAATTACAAGGACCGATCGGATTAAAACAAATACTCACCACGATATTAGTGTGTCAAAGTCAGATTGCGAGTTAACACGCCTCTTCTACGTACGATACCTTCACTCGTGACGGTGTTAACAGTTTTTGGATCACGAACGAGATATACACCGCTCCTGGTAAAAGAGAGCCGCGAGCAAGTGCATCGGAATATTGCACAGCAGTCGGTCTTAGTCGCATGCAAGCAGTTGTAGCCCTTTTTCGAGTACCGCGTCGTTAAGTTAAACTACCCCTTTAACCCCACGTCCCACCTACGCACTTAGTGTGAGTTCCGAGCTATTAATCGAAAGCTTAGGCTCGAATAGTACGTTGTGCCGACGTAACACTATCATCGAACGAAAAAGTTTACAAAAAAAATTTTTTGTATGTGATCTATGTAGCATTATAATATTAGAAAAGAAAAACCATTTGCGTCACGCAAAGGAATGCCAAAACATCGAGAAAAATTTGAAGTGTATTAAATGCGGAAAATGTTTCAAAAGAAGTTGTCTCTTACAGAGATATTTAAAAAGTCATGAAAAAAACGTTAAAAAAAATATTTGTCATAATTGTGGGCAAGGTTTAATAAGAGCAGAGCACCTCAAGAGACATTTCAGTGTATGCAATCAAAGTAAACATCGTAAGAAAGTTAATTGTCACAAAATTTGTTGTTATGGTTTAATAAAATTATGTGTAAAAATTAGACCATTTGTAACAGTTAATATATAGGGCTTTAAAAATTTAATCACATTATATATGGGGGAGCTGGGGGGAGTATGGTGGGGAGCTGGATGGACGTGGATGGGTGGTAGGCGAGCAGGGGGAGCTAGCAAAAAAGTAGGATTACTCGAAAAATGCAAGAAAATAAAAGAAGAACTACCTTATTCTGGTGGGGGCTGGGGGGAGTGGGGGACCCATGATCAGTGACGTGAAAAATCCTAAAAACAAGGTATNGCTTTAACTGTCCCGACTATAAAATATAGGAAGATATTCGACTAATATGTTAAGGTAAGCTTGTTTTAAATTTTCTCTTAGCTGCAGCGTGCCATCTGCCATTATCACAGGGCCCTCATAATATATACATACGCACACGCATGTATTATATATTGTATATGTGTAAACAAAAATTTCTAAATTTTCCGGACTCCGACAATCGAACCCAAATCGTATTGATTGGTAGTCAGGGACATTATTGACTGTACTACGCAGCATGGCGATATGATCTCTGTTCTTTTTACTAATGGATACGAACCAAAAAACTTCTTAATTTAAAAATTGATCTATTATAGGGTGTTTTTTTTTTAAATATATAATTGAGGCTGCTGATTTCGAAAGAAATAGTAAAGATTATTTTAAAGTCGTCTTATAATATCCAGATAATGTAAAATTATGTTTTAGAGTTCATTTTGCTTACACCTTTGAGCGGTTTGATAAACAGAAAAAATAAAAATACCAGCGTGTAGGGCGTGAAATTTTTTATGAATCAGCACCTTTAATTCCGTTTAGACTAGTGCAAAATGTTACAAAAAAAACAAAAAAGGCATTTTACCAGTACCTGTAAAAGTAAGTAAGATAGAGAGACCTATTGATAGTCTCCTGTCACGCTTGCTCTTCCTCTCTCTCTCTCTCACTCTCCCTTTCTCTCTCTCTGGCCAATGAAGATATTGTTGGCATAGAGCATTGGGCTGAGGTTGATGGCATGCAAATTAACGTGGGTAAGATTAAGGCAATAGTTACGGGGAGTCATACCTTTGTATCGCGGCTAAATCTCCAGCAACTGCAACCAATCAAAGTATTAGGCTACAATGTTGAGTTCAAAACAAAAATAAGAGACTTAGGGGTGTGGCTTAGTCACGATCTTTCCTGGTCTGATCACGTGAATCATGTTTCTGCTAAGGTTTTCCGTTCTCTGCGAACTTTGCGATGCTACCACCATTTACTGTCCACTCAGCTTTGTAAGCACCTTGTTGAAATCCTAATTTCTCCTTTCTTTGATTACTCGGCAGTAGTTTATCATTCATTGGATGACACACGAGAACTAAAGCATTACAGGCTCTTAAATGCCTGCCTGCGTTTTGTAGTTGGTAACATCCCTTATGATGCCCATATCTCGTCTTACCTTACCGTCTTAAGCTCCATTGGCTTTCTCCAAGGTGAAGGTGCGAGTACATGATAGCATTCTTTGTCTATAATGTAATTTCTCACCAGAACCCGGCGACACTTTCCCGGTACTTCAAACTTCGATCAGAGATAGATTTGAGACACTCTGCTAGACGCAGTCAAGAACTTTTTTATATAGATAACCACCATACAATTGCCATGTTCAACTCCTTTGTTGTCTCTTCAGCATATCTAATCAACAGCCTTCCTAGACCTGATTTCTCTAGTGACAGTCTAGCCAAATACGAAAAGGCAGTTTTCTTGGAGTTGTGGTCAAGAGATTCCCTTGTTTGGGAAAAGCGCCAAAATACACATGGTTCAAGCACATGACCTTTTTTTGCCAATATCTCTCTTTGTATCTTCAATGTGTACAATTATAGGTCTTACATCATAATCTGTTTACTATTAATCTTTACTAAGTTAAATATTTATTAAACAATTAACGATTATTACAACACAGTACCCCTGCTTACATGGTTCTGTATTGAGAGCAAGTTTATATGTCGATAAGTTTTTATGCGATCTTTTATATTGCCTCGAATTAACATACTTTTGTACAATTATTTACCACTATCGTATATCACATTGTCAATTTGTTACTGGCCACATAGGGTTTGACCCCAAGGCCAAATAAACTAATCTTATATAATCTAATGTCTCTCTCACTCTCTTTCTCAATTATCAGAGATTAGTAGGGAGATTGCTGACTGCCATACTGCAGAGTTTGCCCACTTTTTTCCAGTGGTTCAAGCGCCCCACCGTGGCCAAACGGCTGAACCAGGCGCACATTTTTTATTTTATTTAAGAAGCACGGTAGGGGTACAAGAGGAGTGGATTCACGTTGAAACGTCCATATAGGTGCACATCTTGGAGACGCGTGAAAGGGGTAATCCGAATGTGTACCTACGAGGAGAGGAGTGGAAATGTCGGTTATATAAGTGTATAGCTGAGGGCACAGCCAAAGCAAGTGACGACACGAGTTCTTCTCTTTTCAGTCTTTTGACTCTGCAACCGAGTATATGCTATGTACATTTAACTGACTTGCTCTCACTCTGTCTTCAATGTTATCTATAAATCTTATTAAATTAAATCGTGGAACTAAATGCTCATTAATTATATGCACAGACTTTTGATTTCAATACATTATTTTTTAACTCTCACGTACTCTTAACATTCCTAAATCCATTTATGTTTTAAAAAAATATACAGCTTCAACTATATTTTAACGTTTACAGTACAGCTTTAACCACTAATTTATTAATTTTACTCATCCTTACTGCTGTGAACTGTAGGACAAGCTCCGGAGGATATCCATGAGCATGTGTAATTTCAAAAGTGATATGACGTGTTCTTTGGATAGCTAAGATGGATAAGGCTTATGCCACTTAGGGGATTGTTTGGCACTTGAGGATTCAAATTGATTTCATGGTAGATTTTTTTTATATCTTTTGAACGATTTCATCGCCAATAATCGTTTTCAAATGGCTGAAAAATCGTTTTACACGTTATAATCGAAAAAAAAAGTGATGTTTTTCCGTGTTTATTTTCTAGAAACAATACTTGAATAAGACTACCACCTAAACAATGAAATATAATGCGTTCAACAAACATGGTCTTTAGATATCTTTAGTATAAAAAGTACTAGTTTGATTCCTGGAATAAATAATAATGATAATATTCATAATAATATTGAAAACAATAATCATGTAAACAATAATTATTNTGCCCACTCGTTTTTTTTTTTTTTTTTTTTTTTACTCAACTTTTAATTTTGTCTTTATTTCTTCTATTCATGTATTGTTAAAAAATATTTATGTGTCGTTAACATTTTTTTGCGATACATTAAAATAAATATTATTACTTTGATACTTTTTGTTATCAAGGCAAACTCCTGAGAAATTATGAACATTCTATTTACAACAAAAAGAGCCTAAAGGCAGAAGAGAATTTATACTTTTACTACAATCATATTTACTATGATTATTACCAGTAAAGTACAACCTACATCTAATTATACGTAAATATTTATCTACGTACATATATTATATTTTTTAGTTTAAATTTACTTTTTTTATCAATACCTTGTGGTTATTGTATTGACAAAGTTCGTACTACATACATGTACAAGCATAAAAGATGATTCGTTAGTCCTTATAAATGAAACGTATTCCAGATTAAAGAGTCTTACAGAGACTAAACGAAGCTTTTTTTTATTCAAGACATATAAGTTTTAACCATTTGAAACTCGGAGTATGGATTTAAAAAAAAAAAGTTGTGCTGTGTATAAACAATTAAACTTTTTACCTACAATGAATTGTTATTGTAATTTTTCAGAAATAGTTACTGAAATTGTTTGACAGCACGTAAATCATATGCAGTTAACAAAAAATTTTTTTTCGTCTGCTTTGAAGGTGGCTATGTATATATTCTTACAAATTGATAACCATACAAAATATTAGAATTCCACAATTTAAATTGCACTTTTAAGTATTGCAATCGGTCAATTAATTTTACATTTTATGCAACACACAATGATTTGCATAAATTTATTCGATTGCTTGGAGTTGATAAGATAGACTATCAAAAAACACCTCTAGCCATACGATGAAAATCTGGTAAATTTTTTTTTTGTAGTTGTAGTGTAACAGTCATATTATGGGTATCTTCAACAACGTGACACAGGTTGCTTTAATTAAAAAGCTTGTGAAACACTCACGACAAGTTGCTTATTTTCAAAGTCTCTAAAATGCTTTTTTTATGGTTTTATATATTAATTTTAGAGAATCATAGCTTAATTAATTTATCATAAAAAAGTATGAACTTACATACAGGAAACCATAGTTTAAATACTTCACGATTTTAAGACAAAAATGGAAAACTAAGATGAACAATTAGTTGTTTTTTTCAGAAAATTGTAGATACAAATGTATATGTTGATACTATTATAAGGGGGTTGTCGTAGTACAGTCAATTTTAAAAGTAAATTTTTGTATTAATAATGCATTTGTTGTGATTATTCTTAACAAAACAGGTAAATAATTTGAAAATTAGATATATGGAACAGAAAAATGCCTAAGAAAGTAAATACAAATGTTAAAACAACAAATTAACCTAACTTTCGTCTTGGACTGTACCATTCTATAGGTATTCTAGTAACTTTGTAACTGGAGTTTAAGCTGTTATATTTTAAAAATGGTGAAGCTAGGCCTCTCCAATCTAAGTATGCTTATTTTAACTATAATAAATCCTAACATATGGGTTTTTCAAAAGATTCTTAAGCAAATTTCAAGAGTTATGTGTAAGAACGTGCATTTTCCGACAAGTCCTTCTAAAGAGCATGTGTTTAAGTGGCCAACTTCGTGGTTTTATTTCTCAAAAGCGGTAAATAGAGAGTCTTTAAAATAATATTAATTTATTTATGACTCTGAAACATACCTATAAAAATTTTTCCAGAAATTTCTCAAAACAAAGAAATATCACAACATCCCCCGTAACTCTTAATCGAAGTTTTTGCTAGCAGAAATAGACCCAGACT
>NW_019384196.1:602948-635437 GCF_000648655.2 Copidosoma floridanum
TTAAAAATTTTTTCAATTTTTACAATTCCTGATAAAACAATTTGTCAGATAAGCATAACAAAGAGTCTTTCCAATGTAATAGGTGTAAAAAAGCCTCTTTAAACTAAATGTACGAAAGCGCCTTTAATTTTTATTTCTCCGATTTTAAGTTGTTACTTTATTTATGTGTGTATATATATAAAAGATCTATAAAAATATGTAAATGAATAAATGTGTGGATTCGTACAAAGGTACAGAGCTAAGTTTTGTTAGGCTTAATTACACCAATCAACGTCCGCTTAATACACCTCAGTGCAAGTGCACCTCTATATAAAAAGGCTTTTTCTTCTAGTTTAAGAAGACTTTCTTATTCCCAACAATGTAAAAAGGCTCTTTCTCCACTTTTACTCTAAAAAGACTTTTTTCTGCATTCACCCGATGGTATCATTGTTAAAAGTATTACGAAGCTTTTTCTGTGTTCAATGTAAATGATCAATTTTTCTTAATAATCTACATCCTAAAAATATCTTTCTTTTCAACATCACCCTTAAAGTTAATTAATTTTTTTTTTTTACAAAATACTGTGGTATAACAGACTAAAATTTGGTCTAAGAAACTTGCCACATAATTTTAATGACTCATTCATTGAATTGTTTCATCATTATTATTCTTCTGGCAGTCTAAAAATAAATAAAAGTAGCACACCTCAGTAAAGGTTTGCAAACAATCTTAAAATTTTTACAAAAGTATTTTCTTCTGTGTTCATGAGATTTATTTACTGATTAAAATTTCAACATTAAGTAAATAGCAGTAGACGGGTGGCGTTCTTTTGTCGTAAATAGGATGTTTATAATTGCTTAGGAGTTTTAAAATACACAAAATACGTTAAAATCCTTAAAAATAATTTAGGTACTATAAAATTATCGAATTGCCTTGATAACAAAAAGTATAAAAGTAATAATATTTATTTTAATGTATCTCAAAAAAATGTTGACGACACATATATANTCTTAGCACGTGTTAAATGAATTTCTCGTCACATTTTTCCTGCCCGTAATTTTCCCCCACATTTTTCAAATTTTCGAGTTGTGCGTCGACACAAACTCCTAATATAGTTATGGCTTTTAATTCCAGACGTGAGTTTTTGTCCAATAAATCCCCGAATCAATCAGCAATAGAATAAAATTGAAAAATAAAATCGGTTTGGTAGAGATCGAAAGCGCATTCGCGAAAACCATCAGGCAAACATTACAAATACGTTAGATTAAGCTTGGGATTCTTCCCTCAATTTTCTGAAATCGGTTTTTATTCGCACATATTTACACACTTGCACGATTTCTCAGAAAAAAGAAAATTAATTGCAGTAAAGTATACTGCCGCGTTACAATCTACTTACTTTTTAAATTTGTCACCCCTACCAATTCACATAAACTTTTTGCAATAAGTACTCGATAACTGGCATGAAAAAGTCACAATGTCACCACTACATGCATGCAAACTAACATCGACTCATCTCGTTTAATTTCGCGTTAACTTTGGCTGGAACAAGCTTGTATAGCTTTCCAAAGTCTCTGTTTCATAAATTTTTTGTGATTTATTTTTAAAAGGCTGAAACAGCAACGCAGAGATGTACGTCTAATAAAATTGGTGCATGGGCTGCCAAAAAATCGAATTGATACTCCATCATTATTTCACGATGCAAATGTAGTTATAGGTTGCCCGTAAATTCATCGCTACTATAACATGCATATTACTCGTTTAACCTTTACACCTTACCCTTATCTCTCATCTCCAAGGGGGTAGGAAGCCGTTACACGCGATATCTTATACGTGATTGTCAATTGGTACCTATCATTCTGTACCTACTCTCGGCCTTTCAGCTCGGTTTCGGCGATTCTTTCTACTCGCCCGCAGTAATAATTCGTCGCGAATATCGAATCCCGTCAATGTGAAGGACTATACATATTATTTTGCCCTTAAACTTTTCGTTATAAAAGATAAAGCTTGAACACTCCATGTTGTGCATGCCACTGATTTTGTATGCAAGCAATATAATATAAAAAAAATTTATATGTTTACAGGAAGGTACAACTCCTTTGGGATCAAGTACTACAGCTAAACTGTTTGAAGAGAGTGTTTCGGCTAGTTTATTTTCAAATGATATTTCAAAATAAAACAGAGTCGCTGAAGTTGTAATAAGTGAAGAAATTGAAGACAATGGGGCTATCCTTCATAAAGATAAGCTCCACCTGGATGAGATTCTTCCCTGTTCTACTGTAAATTTATGCTCCGGCTCCTCATCAGTGAGTAAATTATGTAACTGAAATAGTACTTATAAACTATAATAAAATAATGAACATCCCCAGTAAGCTTAACTTTCAGCTTCTTCGTGAGATTATTATAATGTCATATATATTATCGCATATTTACAGTTATAAAATTAACAGTAATTTATCTCGTAATTTATTATAGTGTGCATCATACATTTTTTCGATGAGCATTGAAATAAAAAAAAAAAACTAAGCACTCCGGGAGTGCAGGCAGGAGTGAAAACTTGAACTTATGGCGCGTTGGGCATTTTTTTGGGTGAGCATTTTTAGGTGCGCTCGCGACATGAGAAATTGTACATAAGAAATCAAGTTTATCAAAGCAATGTGGGCACTTTTTGAATGGACATAAGTATAATGAAATAGAAACTATATTCGAAGGAAGTGGTTTTATTTGATTGAGTAAATATTAGTAAATAGTAAATACAAAATTCCTGTAACTGTTAATAAAACAGGAAGTTGTCTCCGTAGCCGAAGAAAGAGACAGCTGATAAATACCTATGCGTATACTAATAGTATTGTACAATATTGTAAACATATATGTACCCCACGTGTTTCTCATTTTTTAGATAATTTTATTTAATAACGTGTTGCATTTGTTTATGTACGTATCATGTACGTAATAAAATTTACCAAAAAAAATAATAATTTACTTACGTGATGACGAGCAGCAGTTGTAATAATGTATACGAAATATAGTAACACTATAGTATACAAAAGCACTACAATAATGTTTTTGTTAATTCTATTTAACACTTTAGATTTGATTTTTTGAACCCAAAACCATAGCAGCAACACAAGTCAAATAAAATATTTAAAATAAATAGATTTTTCGTTTAATATTCATTTATAAAATAAATATAAAAAAACTCTTAATCTCGTCTGTCGCGAGGGCGCGAACGAATGCCCATGCAAAGACTGCGTATCAGCGTTGGTCTAAGCATTACTCCACGATGTAATCATACAACATTATCCAATATTTTTAGGCATTAATTAGCCGATACATACAAAAATTTCTTTAAAATTTAAATTTCTGCGCCTACTGTCTGCTGAAAAAATCATACGATTTTAAATTTGAATTCTCACACCATGTAGTTCGCGGTGAGATCTAGGCAGCAGCGCTATGTGCGATCAAGCATGAACTGTGATCCTGGAATAATGCTCAGACCAACGCTGCTCAGTGTTGGGTAAGGAGAAAATAATTTTGCATTTTTATAACTAGGACCTATACATAGCTACAGATCCTAGTGAGAAAAATGCAAATGCTGAATAGGAGGGAGAGGACGACAGTGGTTCTCCCCAAATGTGACTGGCAAACTTGTGGAAAATTCAAATTGGCTATGTGGTGCAAGACGCAAATACCCAGATAACTCGGCACAATTACATGAACAGTAACTTGAAAAACTAATCCCAAGCTATTTAATACAATAACCCAATGGGCCAATAAGCAGCCTCATGAGGTTGAGTAAATAATAAAATTTATTAATTAACAACGCAAGCGCCAATCCCCACACGACCCAAGGCACTTACTGGTCGCTTGGATTATTTATGATAAATCAAATAATAACGCAAGTGCCTATCCCCACACAACCAGAGGCACTTACTGGTCGCTTACTTAAATTACTATAAATAAAATTATAACGCAAGCGCCTATCTCCACACAACCAGGGGAGCTTACTGGTTGCTTTGATTTTTTATGATTAATAAAATAATACCGCAAGCGCCTAGCCCAACACAATCTGTGGCTCTTACTGGTCGCTTACTTAAATTACTATAAATAAAATAATAACGCAAGCACCTACCCCCACACAACCAGGGAAGCTTACTGGTTGCTTACTTAAATTACTATAAATAAAATAATAATGCAAGCGCCTATCCCCACACAAGCAGGGGTGGTTACTGGTCACTATAATTATTTAAAATCAATTGAGTAATGCAAGCCTCTCAGGTCATGTGGGGATTAGCGCTTACATTATTTTATTTTTTGTAAGTAATCAAAGTGACCAATAGGCGCCCCGGGTCATGTAGGAATTGTCACTTGCATTATAATTTTATTTATAGTAAATTTAGTAAGCAACCAGGAAGCTTCCCCGGTTGTTTGGGAAGAGTCGCTTGCGTTATTATTTTGTTGATCATAAATTATTAAAGCAACCAGTAAGCTCCCCTAATTGTAAGGGGATAGGCTCTTGCGTTATTTTTTTATTTATAGTAATTTAAGGAAGCGACCAGTAAGTGCTCCTGGTTGTGTGGGGAGAGGCACTTGCGTTATTATTTTATTTATAGTAATTCAAGTAAGCGACCAGTAAGCTCCTCNCCCCTGGTTGTGTAGGGATAGGTGCTTGCGCTATTATTTTATTTATCATAAAAAATTGATATAACTAGTAAGTGCCCCTGGTTGTGCGGGGATAGGTGCTTACGATATTTTTTTAATTATAGTAATTTAAATAAGCGACCAGTAAGTGCCCCTGGTTGTGTGGGGATAGGTGCTTGCAGTATTATTTTAATAAACATAAATACTTAAAGCAACCAGTAAGCTTCCCGGGTTGTGTGGGGATAGGCACTTGTGTTATTATTTTATTTATAGAAATTTAAGTAAGCGATCAGTAAGTGCCCCCGGTGGTGTGGGGATAGGCACTTGCATTATTATTTTATTTGTAGTAAATTAAGTAAGCAACAAGTAAGCTCCTCCGGTTGTGTGGGGATAGGCACTTGCGTTATTACTTTATCAATCATAAATAATCAAAGCAACCAGTAAGTGCCTTGGGTTGTGTGAGGATTGGCACTTGTGTTATTATTTTATTTATAGTAATTTAAGTAAGTGACCAGTAAGTGCCCCCGGTTGTGTGGGGATAGGCACTTGCTTTTTTATTTTATTTATAGTAAATTAAGTAAGCAACTAGTAAGCTCCTCTGGTTGTGTGGGGATAGGCACTTGCGTTATTTTTTTATCAATCATAAATAATTAAAGCAACCAGTAAGTGCCTTGGGTCATGTGGGGATAGGCACTTGCGTTATTATTTTATTTATAGTAATTTAAGTAAGCGACCAGTAAGCTTCTCAGGTTGTGTGGGGATAGGCACTTGCGTTATTATTTTATCAATCATAAATAATTAGAGCCACTAGTAAGCTCTCCTGGTTGTGTAGGGATAGGCGCTTTCGTTTTTTTTTTATTTATAGTAATTTAAGTAAGCGACCAGTAAGTGCTCCTGGTTGTGTGGGGATAGGCACTTGCGTTATTATTTTATTTATAGTAATTTAAGTAAGTGACCAGTAAGCTCCTCCGGTTGTGTAGGGATAGGCACTTGCGTTATTATTTTATCAATCATATATAATAAGAGCAACTAGTAAGCTCTCATGGTTGTGTGGGGATAGGCGCTTGCGTTATTTTTTTATTTATAGTAATTTAAATAAGCGACCAGTAAGTGCCTCTGTTTGTGTGGGGATAGGTGCTTGCAGTATTATTTTACTAAACATAAATACTTAAAGCAACCAGTAAGCTCCCCTGGTTGTGTGGGGATAGGCACTTGTGTTATTATTTTATTTATAGAAGTTTAAGTAAGTGACTTGTAAGTGCCCCCGGTTGTGTGGGGATAGGCACTTGCGGTGTTATTTTATCTATAGTAATTTAAGTAAGCGACCAGTATGTGCCCCCGCTTGTGTGGGGATCGGCACTTGCGTTATTATTTGATTTATCATAAATAATCCAAGCGACCAGTAAGTGCCTTGGGTCGTGTGGGGATTGGCGCTTGCGTTGTTAATTAATTAATTATATTATTTATTAAATCTCATGAGGCTGCTTGTAGGTCTATTGGGTTATTGGGTTAAATAGCTTGGGATTAGTTTATTAAGTTATTGTGCATGTAATAGTGTCGAGTTATCTGGGTTCTTGCGTCTTGCACCACATAGCCAATTTGAATTTTCCACTAGTTTGCTAGTCACATTTCGGGAGAACCATTGTCTTCCTGTTTCTCCCATTTAGCATTTGCATTTTTTTCACTAGGATCTGTAGCTATGTATAGGTCCTAGAGATAAAAATGCAAAATCATATCCTCCTCACCCAACGCTAAGTTGCTGCTGCATATAGCATGCAGCGCTCTCGCATACCTATACACTCTGAGTATACATATAGGTATGTTATCTCGTCTGTCGCGAGAGCACGAACGAATGCTTATGCAAAGAGTGCGTATAGTATACATATATTATAAGAATACACGTGGAGTATATCTGAGTAAAATCTCACCTGTTTCGAGAACGGCTGAAAACGCTTACCCACAAAAGTGCCAAACGAGCCATAAGAAGTTTTCACTTAAAAAAATGAAAGATCTATCATGATATCGATTTAAATCCTCAAGTGCAAAACAATCCCTGAAGTGGCATAAGCCTTATCCATCTTAGCAATCCGAAGAACACGTTATATCACTTTCGAAATCACACATGCTCATGGATATCCTCTGGAGCTTGTCCTACAGTTCACAGCAGTTAGGATGAGTAAAATTAATGAATTAGTAGTTAAAGATGTACTGTGAAAGTTAAAATATAGTTGGAGCTGTATATTTTTTGAAACCATAAACGGATTTAGGAATGTTAAGAGTACGCGAGAGTAAAAAAATATTGTATTGAAGTCAAAAGTCTGTGCATATAATTAATGAGCATTTGGTTCCACGATTCTATTTAATTAGATTTAAGATAACGTTGAAGACAGAGCGAGAGCAAGTCAGTTGAATGTACCTAGCATATACTCGGTTGCAGAGTCCAAAAACTTAAAAGAAGAGCTCGTGTCGTCACTTGCTTTGGCTGTGCGCTCAGCTATACACCTATATAACCGACATTTCCACTCCTCTCCTCGTAGGCGTACATTCGGCATACCCTCTTCACGAATCTTTAAGATGTGCCCTTGTATGGACCTTTCCACGCGAATCCACTCCTCTCATACCCATACCGTGCTTCTCAAATAAAAAAAAAAAATACGCGCCTGGCTCAGCTGCTTGGCCATGGCGGGGCACTTGAACCACTGGAAAAAAAGTGGGCACACTCCATAGTATGGCAGTCAGCTATCTCCCTACTAATCTTTGCTATTATACTTATACAAGTATGCCTTTTCTATTGCTTTTTAAATATTTTGCGCACGTTAAAAAATGATGAATTATTACTAGGATTAGTGTTATTGTTTTATCACTTACAAAAATTACTTTTTTATAAACAGGATTATTTTAAAGTATTAATTTTTGACCATAATGCAGAATTTTTCTGGGGTCTTTTGATTGTGTTTATTCAAACTCCATTTTAACTCGTCTATATTAAAGAGCCAACGAAATTCATGCATGTGCGCAATTATGCACAATAAACAGGTATTAAAAAAGATAAAGAAAGACAGAGAAAGAAATACACACGATTTTTTAATAAACTAATTATGTACCTATATGTAGGTAGGTAGTATAGATATTATTGCTCTTTTTTGTCCTCGTTGCTTATATGTGAATGAGCAAAATAAAAGGACAAACACAACTTCTTTTTTTTAATCCTTATTATTTACTGATAAAAATGCATATTTATGAGTAAACTCTTTTTTTTAATATAAAAATGTAAAATAAAAATTATTCAGTGTCAAAAGAATTATTACTTCTTGTATCTTGCGCGTTTTTGAGATGCTTGTAAGCGCTCGGTAGCAATAATAAGATTCGTCACGTACGCAGCATTGTTCCGTGGCTGCCTTACGTCTCGTGGTCCCTGTTCTACAGGTCCCTAGAGCCGCAAAATAGATCTGAAGAAAATGGCACTTATCCTAGACAATTAAATACTACCGAGCTTAATCACATATTCTTTAATTTTTCACATCTGTCGTGGGTCCCGAGACCAACACCTAGTTTGGAAGTAGTTTCAACAACTGTTCGTAGTACTTAATACTTTCAAGCACTATCACACTGTTATTGATAAAATCTTGAATGTTGATTAAATTTACTTCATTAAATAAGCACCGATGCTTTATCCGCACTATTTCGCAAAAGATACGTAACGCTTCACAGAGTCAGTAGTAGCAAAGTTTTCAAAAAAGTGCTCTGTAATGTTTATGCTAAGAGTGAGCTTATATTAACCAAACACAGCTTTTTAATTTAATTTATACTCGTTGATCTATAGAAATAAGAACATGTTATTGGTTATTAGTTAAAAAAAAATATTCTAGGAAGATAAGATGAATACATGACAGGTGATTCCTACTTTCAATAATTTCTCTCTCTTAAGACCGGCTCGAGTGACGTATGCATGAGATTTTTTCACTATCAAACTTTCTGGAATGAGTTATAAAAGTATTAAAATATTAAATAATTCTTATATAGGCAAGCTATGTAAAAGACGGCAAGTATTAACCTGTTTAGCTTTTCATGTAAAATAGTATTATGAGTATTTATAATTCGCTTACAATTAGTTGGAAAAGTGTCTGTTGCATATTTTTCCCTTAATTGCTTTGATCCTAAGAATCGTTTGAGTCACGTATGCATTGTATTTATAAAAAATTAAGGAAATGACTTGTAGACAATACGTTGAGTGTAATGTTAATAACACTTGAAGGGGATTTTGAGCATGTGCATTAAAGCTCAAGTGTATATATATATACATATACATACACAGAGCACTGGAACTTTCGTCTACTATCAGAAAAAAAGAGAAAGCACTCTGCAGAGCACCACCACTGACGCAGTATTGCACTATCCGCAGAATCCTGTTGTGAATGTTAAAGAGATAGAGAAAAGGGAGACAACTCATGAACCCTTTCCTAATAGCACAAGGAGAAAGAGATAGCACCCCGTAAGAAGGATATATATGTAGCAGCACCGTTGAGCGCGCCCTTAGTACCCTAAGCCCAAGTAAGCCACTCACGCAGGAAGCAGCAGCTAGTCCCAAAGGCCATCTTGTGCTTTGATGCAAGCTAGCTCTCTCTCACTTGTGCCCACAGCTGGAGCGCGCTATTATAACTGATTGAGGGATAATTACCAGTTAATCCTTACAAGCTTTCTTGTTGTTCTTTTATATTCAAATGCTCTATTACAGAGCTTTAAGCTGCAACACTTGTCTATAGCTAATGAGCTGTGATTCCTGTGTAACAACGTTGTGCCTAAATAAATTCTTTCCGTGCATTTGTTATCGTTTTGAGATATAGTTACTAAGCCCTAGAATCCTGTCTCAAGTACGTTATCCCAAAGTGGTGACCTTGAGTCCAAGTTATCAGTTGACACACCAGGATTTCATACACACATTCACGAGGCCACGGCCAAGGCCATGGCGTGGAGAGCTAGATCACGCAAGCGGAGCATCAGCATAAACAGGAGCAAGCCCTTTTTTCTGACATAAGCTTAGGAGCAGCAGCCCAGCAACCGGCTTCAGCATCTATCCTGCATACAGAAAGTTTTGCCTCACGACATCAGCTGCCACCGCCTTTTCCGCTTTCAGCCAACGCTAGTGGAGAGCTATACGGCGTTCTGTTGCCCACCATTTTGTCCACTTGAGCCACACCAGCAATCATCGTGACTCGGCCTCATTTCAGTTCCAGCTCAACCACAGCCTTCTAGCGCCCGACTACCACGTTCACGACTCTGCTCCTCGAGAACACTCCGCACTGCTCTCAGGAGGATGCCCCACAGTGCTGCCAGGTAAGCCAAGTGATTTTTAGCGAGAGCCAGAACCTCAATTTTAGCCATGCGACTGACCACGTGTGCGCACCAAGACACGCGCTGGAGCCAGCTTACATAATCAGCCACACAACTATCCCCACCAACGTCGTACGTCAAGCCACTACAAAAGGCTTCAATGCACCTTACGCCACTGACAAGGCGATCAAGGACATACTCTCTTGTTTCAAACTCCTGCCACCCCTCGATGTAGTGCCTCCAACATCAGACGAGGATCCTCCCGAGGACAAGGACATGGCAACAAAGTGCGAAGTGTCCTGGTTCTGGCATACCAAGCCCTAACTCTGGCTTCAACACGCTGAGTGCCTTTTTGCCTCACACAATATCATCAACGATGCAGCAAAATACGATCTGGTCATCAGTGCACTTGACAGCGATGCCATCGATCAACTTGCGGAGATCATCAGCAATCCTCTTGAAACAGACAAATTTATGGCAATCAAAGATGCCACTCTCACGGGGACGTATGAGTCGCCCGAGAAGCAGTTACAAAAACTGCTCTCTGGCCTGCAACTTGGCAATATGAAACCATCCTAGCTGTGGTGCAACCTTAGGAGTCACACTGGTGCTAAGTTAACTTACAAAGTCCTCAAGGTCAGGTGGCTTGACCTTTTTCCACCTAATGCTGACATTGTGCTTCGAGTGCTGGACCAGGCTGACATGCCCAAGCTTGCTGAGGCCGTGGAAAAGCTACTGGAAATCAGAACCTCTGTTATGGCTGTGAGTCCCACCCCATGTTCCGTGAGTTTGTCTGCAGGTTCAACTGGAGACCCAGACCTCAAGCGGAAAATTGCCACCTTCAGGCTCGCAGTAGCACACCGCCCTGCGCTTCCCCGCCAACCACTTGAGCAGCCCATGACCAACAACAACAACAACAACAGTCACGGTCAGAACTCTCGCTCACGCAGCCAAGACCGATCTCAGTCATCCACAGCCACGCCAACCTTGCCTCCCTGGTGCTGGTACCACAACAAGAATGAAGCAGTAGCCATACACTGCATGTAGCCCTGCTCCAACCATGCACCCATTGAACCAGGACAGTGAATTGCCTAATGTCACCTCTGGATTAGGTGGCAGAAGTAAGTATATGCGTCACTGAAAACCGCCTACACGTGAGTGACAAGCACACCAGCCTACGCTTTCTCGTCGACACTGGCTCGGTCCTTTCGCTCTTGCCAAGGTCAGCAGTCTGAGAAAGCCTACAACAGCAGCCACTTACGCTGTACATTGTTAACCAGTCAACCATTTAGACCTTCGGCACACACGAGCTTTTACTCAACCTGAGTCTCCAAAGAGATTTCGACTGCACCTTCATTATCGCCAATGTACCACACAGTATCATCAGAGCAAACTTCCTGACTAAGTACAGTCTTCTACCCGATCTCAAAGCCGCAAGGCAAATAGATCCCCTCACCAGTCTCACATTACAAGGAGTCCTCGACAGGATGCTTCTCTACTTGATTTTAACAGTAACTAACTTCTGCGACGATAGCAGCACCTTCACACAGAAGTATTTCAAGCTGTGCAAGGACTTTGCAGACCTGTTCAAGCCAAGCAGCAGTCCTGTCCAACCTCCAGGCCTACCGGTGAAGCATTCAATCAGCACCACAGGACCTTCAATCTTTAAGTGCCCTCGACGCCTCTTTGGAGAGCAACTGGATAAAGCAACAAAGGTTTACACCGATCTCCTTGAAAAAGGCATTATTAGACCCTCTAATAGCCAATGGGCCAGCCCTCTCCATCTTATTCCCAAGAAAGATGGATCATGGCACGCCACGGGGGACTACCACCACCATAACACGAATGCAATACTTGACAAGTATCCCCTGTCCATAATTAAATATCTATTTCAAGAGTCAAGGCTTCGTCTTATCTACGGTCGACTTACTAAAGGCCTTTTACCAAATCCTGATCACTGCAGAGAACGTTGAAAAAACTGCCGTCACTACTCCATTTGGCATATTCATATTTTTTGGCCCCTCACTAGGTCTTCGGAATGCATCGCAATCCATGCAGAGAACCATGGATCACATTCTTCGGAAGCTGCCATTCGCCAAGGCCTACATCGACGACATCTTCATAGCCTCATCGTCACACGAGCAACATCTAGACTATCTTAGCCTGCTGCTTGTCACACTCTAGGAGGCCAGGCTGAAAATCAACCCACATAAGTGCTCCATCGGCTCCTCTCAAGCCCTTTACCTAAGCTTTCAGGTCTTAAAAGATGGATTTCAGCCCCCTCCAGGAAAAACAGAAGCTATCAAAGCTTTCACCAAGCCACACAAAGCATTGGAGCTTTGCAGAGTATTCGAAGCCCTCAATTACTATAGGCGTTGCATCCCACACGCCACCAAGCTGCAAGTACCTCTACACGAACTGCTCAAAGGCCTAGCCAAAAAGGCCACGATCAAATCGACGCCACAAGCAGAACAAGCCTTTGAATGCTGCAAACACTGCATCACTTAAGCTACTTGCACCATGTTCCTTGACCCAAAAGCGTCCCTGGCACTTAGGACCGACGCTACTGACATGGCCATTGGCGCAGTTCTCGAGCAACATCAGGTCGATGGTTCCTAGTGACCCCTAAGACTCTACTCTCATAAGCTAGACAATACTCAGAAACGCTACAGCACATACGACGGCAAACTTCTGGCTGTCTACAAAGCCGTCAAGCACTTTAATCGTATCCTAAGGGACCAAAGTTTCGTCATCTACACTGACTATAAGCCACTAATATATGTAGCCTCACAGCACTCAGGAAAAGCTTGGCCAATACAAGCATGATACCGAGAGCACATCTTGCGTAACAACACGGTGCTTGTCCACGCATGAGGGAAGGATAACGTCGTCGCAGACACCCTATCATGACCTAACAATGCCACTCCAGCTGCATTTACCAGCCAACACATAGCTGCTATCCACAACGAACTCAACACTACCCACCACAATTTACCTCAAGCCAACGCTCTCAACCTGGCAACACAGACCATCTCCATGCCCAGCCTGTTTGACGTGGCAATCATCGCAGAATCGCAGGCCGAAGACGACGAGCTGACAAACCTTGATACCTACTGTCTCAGTCTACAAGCCCTCCACATCAAAGGAGACACCATCCACTGCGAGGTAAGCAACAACATTGTCAAGCCCTACTTGCCGGCTTCCCTACGCTGCAAAGTCTTTGACGTTGTTCACAGGCTGTCACACCCAGCAGGCAGAACAATCGCCTGCCTCTTAGCTGAGAACTTTGTCTGACCAGGCATTCACCGAGACGCAAGCTCTTGGTGCCAACACTGCGAGGCCTGCCAAAGGTCGAAAGTCGCCAGACACAACAGAGCAGCTCTTGGTTCCTTCTCTCAACCAGACAACAGATTCTTACACATACCCGTGGACCTCATCAAAATGCCAGTGGCCCAATGCATGCTATACTACCTCACGATCATCCATCAATTTATTAGGTGGCTGACTGCAATCCCGCTACCTAACATCACGGCCGCAACCATCACCAAGGCTCTCAACACCCATTCGATAGTGGACTTTGGTACACCAATGTTCATCACCTTGGACCGTGGTGCACAATTCAAGCCAACGCTATTCAACAAGCTTGCCTGCACTCTAGGTGCACAGCTCATGCACACCACGTCATACCACCCGCAGTCCAGTGAGGTGATCGAGGGATTCCATCGCACCCTTAAAGCCACTTTAAAGCAGGATCTTTAAGCATTCTCAGAGAGTTATTCACAACTGCCACAACTCAAGCAAACTCTTCAGCTTTTGTCAATAGCGTCCGTCAGCTGTTCTAGAGCATCAGGCCTGTACCAGCCTCTCGGTACGCTACCCAGCATCCTTTTTGGTACAAGGACCTCCGCACTAGCACGCACGTCTTCAAACGTGTAGATTGCATTAGAAAACCCCTGGAGCCACCCAATACGGGCCCTCAGATAATTCGCCGCAACGATGACCACACCTACGTCGTCAACGTCAACGGTGAGGAGAAGACTGTCTCAACAGATTAACTAAAACCAGCCTACTTGGAGGCCTCGCACATAAAACAGGCCTCGCAACCTCTACCACAAGCCACACCCACCAAGGTTGATGTCTCTCTACCCCGGCCAGCCACCAATCCACCAGAAGTTGACACCCACACCACCCCCAGGTCAACACCCTGGCAAGACACGTCTCGTTCCTAGCACTACCTGCGTTGGTCACTAGATGGAGAGTAGATGTGGTAGCACCGTCTAGCGCACCTTTAACACCCTGCACCCGAGCAAGCCACTCGCGTAGGAAGCAACACCTAGTCCCAAGAGTCATCTTCTCCGTCAGCGCAAGCTAATTCTCTCTCACTTACGCTCACAGCTGGAGCACACATACTACTACTAACTTAGTGATAATTACTACTTGATCCTTATCGGCCTTCTTGTTATTCTTTTATATGCCAGTTTATCTTTACAGAGCCTTAAGCTGCAACACGTGCCTATAGCTTGTGAGCCATCTTTCCTTAGTAACAACGTTGTACCTCAATAAGAGTTTTCTATGCGTTTGTAACTGTTTTGTACTGTTATTACTTAACCCTAAAATCCTGTTTTTAATACGTTATCCCATATATATATCGCTTGGATCCTATTTAATAGCTGGTCTTATAGTACCCCCTTCACCACTAGCGCTATATCGCTTTTTCCCTATCATCATGGCCTGATGCTCCCGTTCAACAGCACGAGCTGCACCCCTCTTGTCATAACCACCCTAAGAGGAGCTAAGTTGGGTCCAGAACCCCCATAGTCTATCTACTATCACATTTAAAAGTGTTGGTAATAAGTGACGTAAGGAATTACAGTTTTGCAGTAAAATATTTTTGTAGCTTTTTCTTTGATATTAAATATAGTTTTATTTGGAAAGACAAATGTCTTAAGTTAGCGTTATTTGGATAAAAGTGATGCATGTAGACAAAACAATTTCCAAAAAACAACTCTGAATACTAGCACCAAAAAATGTTTATGATACCAAAAAATCATTATATTCTCAGAGCCATAAAGTCCGCTTAAGTGTGTTAAATATCATAAAAAATAAAGTGTTACATGGTTTTTCGAAAATGCGTGAAAGCATCCTATAATGATATGCGGTGCACAAAGAAATCAATGTCATGTGACGTAACATTAATCGATTTTACATTGACGTTATTGTAAATGACGACTCAATACCAGCCGACTTTTCGAGATACTGCATATCGTGATAAGGTACCAGGATTAAACACGTCATAAATATTGATAGCCTTTTAATAAACAAGTACGTTACCATTTTGATTGTCTATTATCTTGATAATTTAAGACAGATCGAGATCTGATTTGCTAGAATTAGCAGTCATTAACTTTGCATTTGACCCCTCAGAAGCTTGAACCTCTTAAGAAATACTTATGAATAGTAGGTGGGTACCTACGTTATTTATTAAAAATGTTTTATCATATTTCTATCTGAATGAAACGCTGTAAGGAAATTTTCGCGTCATTAGAATTATAATAGTTAGATGAATTATTGCAGTGGTACTTGTTGGACTCATCATATTCTACTTGCGTTTTGGTTTAATCAGACTAAGAATGTATTAAAATATTAAAGTCTACTTAGATTATGTACAGGTACATTTTCTCATGATGTAGGGTAGAACTATTGAGCAAAGTACACATGTGAGTCTTGATTCTACATGGTAGCGTAAGCATTCATTCAATCATAACTCTTTTTTGATCTCTTTTTCAGCTTCGAAAGCTACCTGTAAAAGCACCAGTCAAAGTTACTATTACGTATACCATTATATTGACCTTTAATCTATCGTGTAGACCTTGCACAAATGATTAATGGTCAACTATTTGTAGGTATAATTTTTAACTAGGCTGTAGATACTCAAAAATATTGTTTGAATTAGCTTCTTTTTGGACATTTCTTGCATCGGAATTAATACGTTGGGAATCAATGAGTTAAGGAACTTTCTCATGAAAATTTCTAACAGTTGTTCCTGTTATATTAAAGACATATTATTGTTGATAATGTATTAAGTGTGAGCGTTAGAGGGGGCAAAGTTTACTCTTATATGCCTTATAAGTTCGTCTCATACATCAATTAAACGCTACTCCGTCCAAGCAACTTCTTTTTTTGCACGATGAATTTGTAATATCTTTTCCTAAAAAGGCGTATTTTTCTGTATCAAAAATTAATGATCTACTATTTTTAATATTTCGTAAAAAATCACTAGGGGTGTAGTTTGGCTGCTATGTATAAATATGAGTAGGGCAGCTGAGTTAATAAGTAAATAATATCTATGGAGATATACGTTACGTAATAATCTAGAAAATTTTAATAATTTTTCAGATTCTGTGCCCTATGCATTGTTCCAGTAGTTGTACTTATATAGCTACATCTATTTTTTTGTTAAAATTCTTAAATAAATGGTTGATTATGAAGAAAAGCTCTTTAGAGAAAAAATTGAAGTAAAATAGTATTATTACAAAAAATTTTAATTAATATTTCAATTAAGTCAAAGCTTACTTTAAACTTGAACTCGTAGAGTTATTCTACAAACTTATAAACTGAATTCTTATTTATCAAAGACCATTCATCTGCCGAAAGACCTTAGTTACTATTTCTTACAGTATACTTATATTCTTAATTGTTAAATCAGTATTGTGGTATTAGGTTTTACTGAATTGTATGGAGTAATAATAATGTATCATACACCAAACTGATGTTAACTTACTGTTCTAATGTAGGACAGTAGTAGCGTATTCATTCGTCTTTTATTTAACATTTTTGTTAAGGTATTTGTAAAACTTTCTTTTTTATCTTTATCTTGTATTAGAATTAGTAATTAAAGCCAAAAGTTTGTTTTTGTTTTATAAGATTTTGAGTATAAAAATATTTCAATTTACAAAAGAAATGTTAGTAACAACTAGGTTATGTTTTACTCGATGGTTTTGCAAATTTGATGAAGTAAAAAGTATTTTGATTTTACGAAAATATAATGATATGAGGATAAATGGGTTCTTGGGATGAGCACAAAACAACAAAAGCGCTTTGTATTCAACTGTCCTTTATAACGTACTTTAGTGGAAAAATAGCGTATTAACTCTTGACTACCAACTTAAAATTTTAGTGGCTATCTAACTCACCTCCTACTGACTGACTGCTACACGTTCAAAGTACGATACGTAACACGTTTAAGGGCGTGACGTTGTTATTCTGAACGGTGATTATGTCTTTCTTTCTAATGGTGTAATGTATGTGAATGATATTTGTGTTGTGTATATAAAGTCTATTCGAAAAAAGCGCAGGTTTTATTACCTAAACTCAGCTTCTACTACTGAATTCTTACGCTGTGCAGTCATTCTGCATATATGTGTGTGTGTCCATGTGTGCGCTCTTCCCCTTTATAACTGTTGTATGATTTCCAGAATTTTCTTATGTGCTATGTGTGTTTTTTAATAACTTGAATATGTAAATTTTCTTTATTTCTTTTTAACGTTATACTTTCATAGACACGCTCTGTGCTACAACGTAAATCCGTTATTTTAGATTATCGATTTTAAAAAAATATGAAATGCAAGTTAATTTTTTATTTTATTTTTACCCTTACTCTGTCATGACTTACTACATGGTGCCAATCTTCTATACGCCACTCTGTCTCATCATATTCTGCCAGTAGTCCTTTCTACACCTCCCTGCACTGAGCCCTATCTCACCATGCCTATGCCAGTCTCCTCTCCTTAATATTATAGCACACCACACTTCACACTTCTAGTTTTATTCATTTTTGCTAAGTATTATCAATAAACGCATTCTCTTTGAAAAAACTAATAATATTAAAATACTTCCTTAAAATTAAAGTCCCCAACGTTCTGCAAGTAAGCAAAATTTACCTCACCCACTCTGGTATCAGCAGTCCCAATTAAAAAAAATTCATTTCTCCCTTTCAAAAAAGGTAAATAACTTTTTAATCATTTAAGAACTCGTTTACCAAGAGTAAAGTTATTTGGTTGAGAAATTGTTTATAACATTACCAATGAGTTATTCGACACTTTTTTTTTAGTTAACGAACAATTTTGTTCAAGACTAAAAATAATTTATATTCCATAAATTTTCAATTTATGTACTTGTTCTTTGTTAGTTAAGGCAGCTCCAGAGCCTAGTACCGTATCAAAATGGGGAGACTAAACATCAATCATTATTTTCTTCAAAATATGGTATAAAATTATCGTAGACACTGTTGTAAGCCATATTCTACATTTTATCTGTTACTTAAGTGAGTAAATATAAAAAACCAAAAAAGTTTTATGCTGCCCCAATTGATGAACTGTTACGGTACGCTTCTAAGTTCAAGAATGTGGCAACATTGCTCAGCTGTAGTCATACCTATATATATATATGTACTCTGCAGAATGCAGACGGCTGAGAGCTGACTTGCACTCGCAACTGTATACTTAGTCTCCGATTATTCAAAGATTTTGTTCGATAACAAGACACTTTTCTCATGTCATCGAAAACGACGTAATAATATATACAAGATAGTATATTTCTTACACCTTGCGGGTTATTTATATAAGTGCAGCAGTAGGTTGTATATCGCGTAAGCTTGAATTTCCTATCTAACCCGCCTTATAACTACGATTTTGTAAGCATGATTTCTTACAATTTTCATCGTCAACCTTAATTTTTTTTTATACACGAATAGAAAGATGGAAATTCGAAGAATACAATTTAATTTCATTAACCTTGGTTGGGTTATTTATAATTTTAACATTGAGGCCACTGGAGCCACCTTAATTAACTTAATTTACGATTTCCAATGATTTATACATTATCTCTACCTACGTTATATATTTTCTTGATAGTATGCTTAGATTTCTTAGAGAAAATTCATAATCGATAAACATTTATTTGTATGTAGGTTATTTTATTTTTTTAAATCTTCCTTTTAGATAAAAAGTGTGGGTGTCGTATACGCAACTAATTGTAAAAATTAGTTTATTAGCGTAAGTGGCAGATAAGAGCACGATGTAAGAGATGATATCAGAGTAGGCAGTTGCTTTGAAATATTCGGAAGATTTAATAAAAGCAAATACTCACATGATAGTATGCATAGAAGAGTTAAGTACTTAAATGAACTGGTAAATTTTTTATTGACTGTAATGGTTTTTTTTCTTAGTTGCTGAATAGCCAGGCCGATCTTATCGTGACGAATCCATAATAATTAGTTGCGGTGTTGCATAATATATCTTAACTCCATCCCTCGCAATAACATTTACACTTAGTCTTTCCCTAAATATTCTTAATAAATTGAGGAGTATAAACATTTCCAATGAATAATTGTAAACGATCTTGGAGCCACCGATAGTGCTATTTTTTCTGCCATCTTAAAGCAGTCTTTCTTATCAAAGAGTTCTCCTTTAAATAAAATGCGTGCGGGTACGCGTTGGACTGTATCTGTCAGGTAAGTGCTTGATTTTGATACACGTTTGATATTATTAAAAATATTAAAAATATTAACAACTACTTGCAAACAAAAAAAAATTCTTTTTTTATAGGTTGTCCAGCAGGTTTGGTAAGAACTTGTTATTACATAACGTTAGAAGTTAAACAATGGAGGTTCTGGAACCCCCCCAGCTCCCCCCCTGAGGTAGTGGTAGGGGAAGAAGATCAAGCTATAGCTGTGGGTGAAAAAAAAAACGGTAAAGGAGAGGTGGTGGTGGGGGGAAAGGCTGATTGGGCAGTAGAGGAGAGGCGGAGATGGGGGAGAGGCCAATCAGGCGGTGGGAGAAGTGGCATGGGCGGTATAGGTAGTAGGGGCGGTGGGTGGTGCATACAACTCAGATGCTAACGTCTGGGAAAGGGGGCCTCTTCTGGATGCTGTGGCGTCAGATGATACTGACAGCTCCCTCCCTTTCCAACCGCAAATCGAGCTCCGACGTCATCAGGATGGGTCCGAAAGGTATAGGTGACAAGCCCAACGTACAGCGCAAGAGGAAGATGATCAAGCACGAACGTGTCTTTCTTGTCAACGAATTTAAGTTTCTTCTTCCGCTCATTGTTTTAGAAGTCTCAGCGTATTCGTTTTTTTTTTTTTTGTTCTTCTCAAGAGCAGCCATATCAAGTTGTCGGAGAGAAAATTTCATTGGGAAAAGCGGATAGCGTATTCCGTTAAGCAGCGACCAACGAAAGGGGGTGATCCTATATGTTGCACACACACTTACACACGCACACGCCCACAATTACATAGGCGCATGTGCACCATCAGTCGTAGCTGATCACTTTTTCTCTTATAATTTAGGGGTATAATACACTAGCATTATATTTTTTCTTCTCAAGAGCTTGTGTACTTATCGAGTTGTTAAAGAAAGATTATATACTGTTTTCATGACAAAAACAGACTGCGTATATCTTTTAACTACCCCAAAACTGGCCCACTCATTTTTGGCTCAGTACTTTGCCAATGAACACATCTATAATTTATTATCTATATGCATGCATGCATGCATAAGCCAAGACTGATTATTCACCGCTTCTTACTAAGGCAAATAATGTACCAGCAGAATACTTTTTTTCTTAGCAAGAGCGGGTGCATCAAATGATACGAGGCCCACATACACGCAATAATTTTCGTACATCGGAAGTGTGTAAGTTCGAGTAATACGAGGGGTAATATTTCCATAACAAGTTTAAGCAACCACTTGCTTAACATTGAAAAAAAAGAAACACATTAATAGTGCATAACAATTACAAGAAGATTAATTTTATAAGTCAATGTTAGAAACAGCATACTACAAAACAATTTTCAATCATTGACTAGTTTGAAACAATTTTTTTTTTAAAGTGTTCGAACGATAGTATACATGAAATTAATTAATAAAAAAAGTAAATTTTCATATTACTTAGAACTTTTACATCTAACACTTTGTAAAATTTCCAAATTTCTTCTTTTGTAGTCAAAAACAATTTTTACTATATGTATATCTATTTTTATATTAATTCTAGAATCAAATAATCTCTGCATTAAATATCAGGGTAAAAGTTTATTCTTCAAAAAATTGCAAAAAGTTGAGTACTATACTTAAGTCGGTTAAAAAACTTGTTTACGCACACACATACATCGTGAGACCAACACAAACTTATTTATCACTACCACTGTTGTGCTCACTATTGCTGCTCACTTCTACTGTTATAACACTCTATTAACTAATTTTTTCGTACTGTAAAAAATCAAGCTATTTTATTTAAAAGCAAAGATGAACTGTGAATGTGATGATAGTTAAAAAATAATCACACTTATTTATCACTGCTGCTGTTTTGAACACTATTGCTGTTCACTACTACTGTAACAACTCTCTAACAATTAATTTTTTCGTACTATAAAAAAATTAGCTATATTAATCAAAAGCAAAGATGAGCTGTGATGCATGGGCACTTTCCTGAAATACTGCGCCTCGACCAGTCATTATAACTTTGTTTTAATAAAATAGAAGATTATCTCGCTACCACTGTTGTAGTTGCTTTAACTGTTGGCATTTTGTCTGACTATTGCTAATACCACTAGTGTGTAAAAGAAAAATGTTTGAAACGTTTTATTAGGTAAGGCTATGCTAAGATAGAGTAATAAAAAATATCAGAGAAGGTCTTGTGTATAGTCGTGAAAAAAACTATCATGCACTACTACTCAATATCCTTTTTTTTCACCACACTTTAAGTTTATTTCACACTAAGTTAAATTTTATGACAGCAGATGTGTCATAAAATAGGATTATATTCTTTGAATGTGTTTACATAACCTACCGTTTAAGAAGATAAATCTTCTTATGTCCTCCACGCTATACCTTGAAAGTTCACAGCATCGTAAAAGAGTAAAAGTCCTTTTTAAAATTCAAAATTTAAAATCATGTGCAATGGGCTCACATTGCTTTTAGCCATATAGTATGAGCGATATCAGTTCCGGATACACACGATTTAGTTGATCCAATTCAATTTCCCACAACTGAAAAAATTTATAGTGATTTTTCCGCAATAAAATTTCCACAATCACATTTTCTCTCACACACTTAAATGGAAATCGTTGACGAAATCTTAACGCTAACAATGCGTCAAATCTGGGGTTTTCTATTGGCACTGTTGCACTCTTGATAACAGGTGTATGAGTATCGTGGGGGACAACTGCTTCCTCGCTTGGAAACATCTCAACGACTGCAGCCTTTTTCAGCGAATCTTTTTGTTATCAAAAATTATAAGCTAGTAGACTTGTTTACAAAATTACAATATAGGGTGATATTCAATACGTCTCAATAATAAGAGAGCTAAAGCATGAAGTAGAATTCATTCTGGAACACGCCTATGCTGAAATAAAAAGCGGGTACGTGTTTTGATACGTAAAAATATTTACTTGTTAGTGCGCATATTTATAAGGTGTTTATACTGTATTATGCAATTGCTTATTTAGAGAAGGGAGTCTCTCTTTCAGTTGCTTAAGATGTGACAGACGGAGCGATAAGAGTCAATCTTAGTCAATGTGTTGTATAAATAAAAGTGACCTGTTACCATGGCTCAATTGCGAAGGTACAAGTATGAAAAAGTGTATCCGTCTGCAAAAGAGCAAGTGATAGATCTTACACGAGAAAAGCTCTGCTGAAGTATATAAAAAATAAAACTGGTATAGATGTGACTGCAGCTATGAAAACTATATTATCAAAAGGAAGTGTTCCAACTAAATTGCAAACTGATTGTGGTAAAGGGTTTTACAACGCAAATTTTCAAGGTCTCATGAAAAATTACAAAGTTAACTTATACTCTACGTACAGTAATCTTAAGGCGTTTATATGTGAACGATTTCATCGTACCCTAAAGCATGCTATGTGGAAAAAGTTTATTGTAAGAGGTAATTACAAGTGGCTAAATATTTTACAACAGCTTATAACTTCTTACAATAATTAAAAACACTGAACAATTGGTGTTAAGCCAAGAGATGTTTCAGTAGCTAATAAAAGAATATTTAAAAAAATTTAAATATTCGAAAAAAAGAACAAAATCAGCACTGAAAGTTGGTGATAAAGTACGTATGCGACTCCAGAAGCGACTTTATTTAAAGCTGCTAAATTGGAAATCCGTAACAAAGAAACAAAAAATTTTTACTAATTTTAATGTTTATGAAAAAAAAAAAAAATGGGTAAAAAAATATGGTTATGAAGAAAACAAATTTATATTTACCTCAAAATTGTTTTTTACCCTTTTTCCTAACGGGAGTTTTTCAAAATTGTCCATCTTCACACTTGTTCTCTTGTGAGGTTGTTGTTGGACGATACCCTTTGCTTCAAATACTAAACGATCGATGACTTGACGTCGCTGTTTGGCAACTCTGATCAAACTGGCCTGCTGTTCTTGTTGCGATTTTTTATACGATGTTTCTACTATCACATAAGGGAGCTGTACTATAGTAATCTCCTCACTCGTTTCTTTTTGACAAGTTACTTTGAGCTCATTGTCGTAACTCTTTTGTTTTTCTCTGTTACGTTCTCTATTTGTTTCATCATTCTTGCTAGACGATGAGTCAATCATAGAGGTAACATTACATTGCTCGCTATCATGAAAACTAAAAGTTATTATATTTCGCTCATTGTTTTGCACTTGATCAATGATACGCTTATTTTTCAGTTGCTCTGGATGTGAAGGTCCTCTATTTCTTTTTGTGATGTAGTCATGTTGATCCCTTCTTGAATTCTCTCTCCTATACAAGCTGTTTTCCGTCTGTCCTCTTCATTTTTACTTTTTTTTTTTACCTCCATCCGTTTCAAATCTCGATTCTCTATTTCTTATTTTATGGTCACTCGGTGACATGTTAGCATGACTCTCATTTCTTGGACTTGTTATGTTTTCCCTATCTTCCTTATCTTTTTCTTCTACATCTCTATCTCACCGTTTTTGATTTACTTTATAATGCCCCCAGGGCAATGTATCAGTGATATTAGGGAAAATACATCGCTTATCATCACGAGAGCTAAGAGCTATTTTTTTGTTTTTCAGTATAAATTTTGTGCAGACGAGATCTCATATTAATTTGCTCTCGATTTATATTTATGTTTTGATCGCGTAGGCCATCAATATAATCATTGAAATTAATAGTGGCTTTTAAAACATTGGTATTGACACCCTTTGCTTTTTTATTATGTCTTGATTCTGAACAAAAATGCTGTACATTTTTCTTTTAAGACCGATGAATTTCGTTATAATATTACCATTACACTCGTCATTCACAAGTCCTACGATTTTCTTATTTTTAACTAGCAATTTATACTTTTTATCTTTGGGGTAAATAGATGTATCCAATTCCTTAATGTTAGTTTTCATAATTTCATAAATATCATGGTTTTTAATTCCATATTTTAAACTGTCTCTATCGGTATACAACAGTTTGCAATCATTTTTTAGTTAAAAAATGGCTTAACTAAGCGTATAGCGAGATAAGGAGCAGAAGACACGCCGAAAACAATTGTATTAAGGTCGAAAGTTCTTACTTCGCCTTGGTGATACCACAAAATACGTTGAAGCCGTCTGTGATCGGGGTAAACGAGTATTTGCTGGTACATCTGTGCAATGGCTGCTATGATGACATATTGATAGGTGTGGAAGCGCAAAAGATGATCAAACAGTTTAGACTGGGGAGGAGTCCTTACTGGCCTTAAAGGATGCATCGAAGACGACGCGCACCTTCGTGGTGCTGCTTAACTCTTTTATTATTGGGTGATGAGGCATGTAATAGCCACTCGAAGACTCGTCACGCACCAATGACATGTGACCTAACTCAATATACTCATTCATTACCCTTTCGTATGCTACCTTAAGTTCGGGATGCGCGGGAAAATGAAAGAGAAAGACAACACGAGGATCTAATAGTGCGCGGTAGTTAGATATTTCGTGCCTCGTTGATCAGTGTTTGTCACTAGCATAAATTTTCCGCATATCCCTGTGTTGCCTTTGGGCATTCAACAATCGTCGAAAAACAACGCTTTTTTAAGCTACCGGTTGCAAATCTCCCTCGGTTTAACGGTGATCATGATAAATGGCTTTCGTTTAAAAACACCTTTTCGTCGGTGATAGATTCGCGTACCGACATCAACGATTTAAATAAGTTCTTATATTTGAGAGACTGCTTAGAGGGCCTGGCGTAAAGAGTATTCAGGAATTGGTATCTTATAGTTTTACTGTATGCAAAATATAGGAAAAATAAAAACCATAATTTACTATATCGGTTTCTAATTGATGGAAAAGGAGATTGTGAATACGTGCACATAGCTTACTGATCCTAACGAGGATACTTATATACACATATATTGGTCTACATAATTGTAGCTGATTGTTAGTGTGTCCTTACATATATTTTGTCATATAATATAAAAGTATAGGAAGAATAAAAGAAAGCTAAAAATATTCATACACATAACTAGTTGATTTTGGTGAGAAAGCTAGCCCCCTTGTTTTCTTCTTGCTCTCTCTCGAGTACTGGTGGAAAAGCCATATGTTTTTCCTACTTTTGTTTCTTGCTTTCTCCTAACTTGTCTTAAAAATACTTTTATATTTCAAGAATCGTTTTACGTGTAGTAGGTCAAGCTAACAAGGGCTACAAAGTCTTATAATAATAACAATAAATTAATTTTAACTATNAGTAGTTAAAAACAGCAATAGTAATTAAAACAGCGGTAGTAGTAAATAAGTGTGATCATTTTTTAACTATCATTACATTTACAGAGTCTTATAATAATAACAATAAATTAATTTTAAATATCTAAAGTCTACATGAACAAAAAGCCTATACGTCTATATAGCAGAAAGTATATAATATTCCAATAGATTCGTGAATTGCTGTTTAAGTATAGCATGATACACACAAATACGACACACGTGTACAGAAGAAGAGTAGTCTTTTATAGACATCAGAGTAGTCTCCTAGAGTCCATACGTTAAAAATCCAATACTTTATGAACTTAAGCGTAATCTTCGCTAAGGCAGCTGTAAAAGTCTGCTTTAGCTGGAATCCTATACGTCTAAAGTCATTTTAAATACAAGTTGTACTCGCAAAGGAAAACTAGAGGAGTATAGATTATTCTCTTAAATACGTATTGCTTATTTGTGTCGTATTTTTTTTAAACGCCACTGTAATTTTCTCATACATGCAAGCGTATAAGGGAGTTATTTGTAGAGTATACAATACTCTAACAGATTTTTAAGAAGCTGTTTCTGTATAGCACGTTAGACGCAAGTACGATACATACATACACAAAAGTGAGCGTCGTTCTTCTATGACGCGTAAAATGAATGCTCGAGCGTACGAGGCAAACAGTGTCAAGATGTATACAGCGCGCTAAAGATGCCACTCCATACTCTACAAAGCTATACATTTTATGAGCTTCACTGCGCAAAGGGTGCATTCATAAATCTTTTTAAAGCCTCTGACGGTCTAACTAGTTTCTTGATGTATTCTTTTGACAATTACTTGGTCCTCCACACGTATAGTCATTGGTGTGTTCATCAGTGATGTTATGGTATGGTTATGAAGGGCTCAACTTTGACGGTCATCAAAAGTGATTACTGTTGAACCATATAAAGGGGTTTATCATATGCCATAATTCAGTAAATGTATTCTTGGCACTTTGACGAATTATGACTGTGCGCCAAACCGATTTCACGAGCATAAGGTATCATCTCCACAAGATCAGCTTGTCATATTTCTTCCAAACCCCGGACATCAAACTTTCGGCGGAGATAATAACATCTCGCACGTTTATAAAGCTCTTTCACTACTCCTCCCATACCTCTCAAATGTCTTCTGGAGTTATATTAGATATTTGTGCCATAATCTCCTTAACTGTACTTATTTCACGTTGTTTTGATAACTAATTATACGTACAAACAGTTTAAATACATCGATAAAAATATGAGAAAAAGGAAAATTTGTAATAAGCATGTGACTTAGAGGTATTAGCATCAATAATCGGTTTGAAGTTAAGTCGATAGAGCTACATACAAAATATAGATATTTTTATTTTTATTCTTTACACCTCAGGTAGTCAATAAACTCTGCGTGGATATTACTGTTATTGTAGGTGGAGTGTCTCACTGTATAATGCATGTTCACTCAACGAACCACAAGTGCTATAACGACTATTAAAGATTTTATATACATGCATGTTTGTATAGATTAGAGCATACGTACTCCATTGGGAATATTAGATATCTAACTTGTAGATATAAGTGTGTTAGGGCTATATATATACGTCTTTTCAGTCAATTGTAAAATACAAGTTGACTACTTTGTTTAGAATTTTTGAACTATTTATACTCCAACCTTCATTAGCT
Organism: Copidosoma floridanum; assembly: GCF_000648655.2. The sequence goes on from NW_019384196.1 coordinate 630,309, forward strand.
AGTAGAAACAATAAGAGAAAAACCATCAGCATATTATGTGTCTTAACAGCTATGTTAAAAATTATTCTTTTTATTCCTATAATAGCAGATTCTGCCAAAAATATAAAAGGATCTGTAGAGGTAGAGAATTTATTTGTACATTTACTATTATCCCTTTCTACTTTACACACTTATGTTTTTCATACGACAAATATGACTTTCTCGACAAAAATGGGTTTTCCAAAAAAAAAATTTTTATAGCTCTGCGTCTGCTTGCTCTCATTAATAAGCAACGCAGGTAAAGCTTTAAACACTGGCTTACTTATCTTCAACACAGTACCTTGTCCACTTTAAGACAATTTGTATGATTCTAACTATTACTGGGAGTGAGATAACTGTATTGATGTATATTTCCTATCCGTAGAGTTTAATATACACTCAGACTTTATACTGATTGAATCAAACGATGATTTTTTTAAATGTTAAGTAATACGAAATGTTGGTAATAACTTTTTTTGCAACAGTTAAATGTTTAATGATGAAGAATAATATAATTCACTAACTCGTTAATTCTGGACCAAGTCCACACTTTTTCATAAATAATAGTTTTTACTCCAAAATAATGTGTAACAGTCATCTAAAAGTTTCACATTAGACCTTGTCGACAAGCCACGAACTAGCATTAAAAGATCCCACAAGTAAAACCATATACTAGCGTAGAGTAAAAAAGTTGTTTCCTGTCTCTGTTCACTCTTCTTTTAAAAATCAAAGAATATAATGTGATGTTTTACACTAATAAATATTTTACACTAATGAAAAAAACAATACATCGTTGACTCACTTGGTAAGAACTATGTCTACCCTTCTCAAAAGTAACAGCTTTCTTTTTTAATAACATAAATGACTATCCCTCTTTTAGCGGTGTAACAAAGGTTTCCATCTTACCATAAATAAGAATTGTAAAAAATAAAAATCCCTCAAACAACCACGTGCACATGTGTAAATTACAATAGACTTTTGTGTCCAGGTTGAAATGCCACTTTTTAGCCCTCAAAGAGAAAAAGTTTTAGAGTAGTACCATGTTATAAAAAGCCCCACATGATCGGTCAAGGCGCAGTAATTCAGGAAAGTGCCAAGGCTTCACAACCGCGGTAGTAATAAATAAGCGCAATAATTTGTTAACTATCATCACATTCACGGTTCATCTTTGCTTTTGAATAACATAGCTAAATTTTTGTAGTATGAAAAAATTAATTGTTAAAGTAATAAAACAGTAGAAGTGAACAGCAATAGTAATTACAACAGCAGTACTAATAAATAAGTCTAACTATTTTTCAACTATCGTCACATTCACAGTTAATCATTGCTTTTTAAAAACATAGCTAAATTTTTATAGCATGAAAAAATTAATTGTAAAATTGTTGTAACACAGTAGTTAACAGCAATAGAAATCAAAACAGCAGTAGTGGTAAATGAGTGTGATTATTTTTAAACTATCATCACATTCACAGTTCATCGTTGCATTTTGTTAGCATAGCTTAATTTTTTAAAGCACAAAATCATTAATTGTTATAGTATTGTAACAGAAAAAGTAAACAGCATTAGTGATCACAACAGTGGTACTGATAAATAAGTCTCATTATTTTTTAACTATCGTCCCATTTACGGTTAATCTTTGCTTTTTATTTACATGGCTAATATTTTATAGTATTGAAAAATTAATTGTTAGAGTGTTAAAACAGTAGTTAAAAACAGCGATAGTAATCAAAACAGCGGTACTAATAAATAAGTCTCATTATTTTTTAACTATCGTCCCATTCACAGTTAATCTTTGCTTTTGATTAACATAGCTAAATTTTCATAGTATTAAAGAGTTAATTGTTACAGTGTTGAAACAGTAGTAGTGAACAGCAATAGTAATCGCAACAGCGGTAGTAGTAATTGTGTATAATTATTTATTTTAACTACTATAACATTTACAGTAAATCTTTGCTTTAAACTAACCTAGCTAAATTTTTATAGTATAAAAATATTAATTGTTAGAGTAATGAAAGAGTAGTAGTGAACAGCAATAGTGATCACAACAGAAGTACTGATAAATAAGTCTAATAATTTTTCAACTATCGTCCCATTCACAGTTAATCTTTGCTTTTGATTAACATAGCTAAATTTTCATAGTATTAAAGAGTTAATTGTTACAGTGTTGAAACAGTAGTAGTGAACAGCAATAGTGATCACAACAGCAGTACTGATTAATATGTCTAATAATTCTTCAACTATCGTCACATTCACAGTTAATCTTTGCTTTTTATTAACATAGCTAAAATTTTATAGTATAAAAAAATTCATTGTTAGAGTTATAAAACTGTAGTAGTAAACAGCCATAGTGATCACAACAGCAGTTCTGATAAATAAGTCTAATAATTTTTTAACTATCGTGACATTCGCAGTCAATCTTGGCTTTTTATAAACATAGCTCAATTTTTATAGCATTAAAAAATTAGTTGTTAGAGTGTTGTAAAACTAGTAGTTAACAGCAATAGTAATCAAGCAGCGGTAGTGCTTAATAAGTGTGATTATTTTTTAACTATCATTACATTCACACTTCATCGTTGCATTTGATTAACATAGCTTAATTTTTTAAAGCACGAAATCATTAATTGTTATAGTATTTTAACAGTAGAAGTTAACAGCATTAGTGATCACAACAGTGGTACTAATAAAAAAGTCTCATTTTTTTTAACTATCGTCCCATTTACAGTTAATCTTTGCTTTTGATTTACATAGCTAATATTCAATAGTATTAAATAATTAATTTGTTAGAGTGTTGAAACAGTAGTTAAAAACAGCAATAGTAATTAAAACAGCGGTAGTAGTAAATAAGTGTGATCATTTTTTAACTATCATTACATTCAGGGTTCATCTCTGCTTTTAATTAACATAGCTGAATCTTTAATAGTACCAGAAATTTAATTATAAGAGTGTTGTAACAGTAGTAGTGAACAGATATAAAGATCACAACAGCGGTTATAATAAATTAGTCTAATTATTTTTAAACTATCGTCACATTCACAGTTAATCTTTGCTTTTAATTAACATAGCTAAATTTTTAGAGTATGAAAAAATTTATTGTTAGACTAATGAAACAGTAGTAGTGAACAGCCATAGTGATCACAACAGCAGTTTTAATCAATAAGTCTGATAATTTTTTAACTATCGTGACATTCACAGTCAATCTTTGCTTTTTATTAACATAGCTTAATTTTTATAGCATTAAAAAATTAGTTGTTAGAGTGTTGGAACACTAGTAGTTAACAGAATAGTAATCAAAACAGCAATAGTGCTGAATGAGTGTGATTATTTTTTAACCATCGGCACATTTACACTTCATCGTTGCATTTGATTAACATACCTTAATTTTTTATAGCATGGAAAAATAAAATGTTGCAGTGTGGTAACAGGAAAAGTAAACAGCAATAGAAACCACAACAGCAATAGTAATAAATGAGCGCAATTATTTGTAAACTATCATCACATCCGCGGTTCAACTCTGCTTTTAATTAACATAGCTAAATTTTTTATAGTACCAGGAATTTATTTAAAAAAGTGTTGTAACAGTAGAAGTAAACAGAAATAGAGATCTTAACAGCGGTAATAATGAATTAGTCTAATAATTTTTTAACTATCGTCACATCCACAAACAATCTTTGCTTTTAATTAACATAGATAAATTTTTATAGCATAGAAGAATTAGTTGTTCTAGTGTTGTAACGGTAGTAGTGAGCAGAAATAGTAATCAAAATAGCGGTAGCGCTAAATGAGTGTGATTATTTTTTAACTATCGTCACATTTACAGTTTATCTTTGCTTTTTAAACGCAACAGCGGTACTGATAAGTAAGTCTAATTATTTTTCAACTATCGTCACATTCACAGATGATTTTTGCTTTTGATTGACATTCCTGAATTTTCATAACATAAAAAAATTAATTGTTAGATTGTTGTAACAGTAGTAGTGAACATCAATAGTAATCACAACAGCGGTAGTTGTGAATAAGTATAATTATTTTTTCACTACCATCACGTTCACAGTTAATATTTGATTTTGATTAACATAGCTAAATTTTTTAAGTATAAAAAAATTAATTGGTAGAGTAATGAAACAGAAAAAGTAAACAGAAATAGTGATTACAAAAGCAGTTTTGATAAATAAGTCTAATTATTTTTCAACTATCGTCACATTCACAGTGAATCTTTCCTTTTTAAAAACATAGCTAAATTTTTATGGCATGAAAAAATTAATTGTGAAAGTGTTGTAACACTAGTGGTTAACAGCAATAAATATCAAAACAGCGGTAGTGGTAAATGAGTGTGATTATTCTTAAACTATCGTTACATTCACAGTTCATCGTTGCATTTTGTTAACATAGCTTAATTATTTAAAGCACGAAATTTTTAATTGTTATAGTATTGTAACAGTAAAAGTAAACAGATTAGTGATCACAACAGTGGTACTGATAAATAAGTCTCATTATTTTTTAACTATCATCCTTTTTCACAGTTAATCTTTGCTTTTTATTTACATAGCTGATATTTTACGGTATTGACAAATTAAATGTTAGAGTGTTGAAACAGAAGTTAAAAACAGCTTTAGTAATCACAACATCGTTACTAATAAATAAGTCTCATTATTTTTTATCTATCGTCCCATTCACAGTTAATCGTTGCTTTTGATTAACATAGCTGAATTTTCATACTATAAAAAAATTAATTGTTAGAGTGTTGTAACAGTAGAAGTTAACAGCAATAGTGATAACGACAGTGGTACTGTTTACTTATTCTAATTATTTTTTAACTATCGTCACATCGACAGTTAATCTTTGCTTTTAATTAACATAGATAAATTTTTATAGCATAAAAAAATTAGTCACAAAAGTCGTAAGCACGCCAATGGTCGCTAAAGGGTATATTGGAAAGAAAACTTTAAATGTATCCAATGAATGCAATTTGAGGTGTCAAGAAACTGACGCAGAAAATTTATCAAGATTGGAACAGCCAAAATCGACAAATAAAGAATTTGTTACGTGAGAGATCAGCTTTTCATTTTACCCTCACAGTTATCTCTTAAATCTTTAAAGATCTAAATTCAAAT